>BGPR01000187.1:684345-730702 GCA_013235015.1 Araneus ventricosus | reverse complement strand
TTCCCAATTATTATTTTGAATCCATTTCGAATAAAGTCCTTAGCCCTTGAGAAAATGGACTAGAACGGATTCCTTGTTTGCTTTTTTCCGATTACCTCCGAGTTTATCTTTGTTTTTTGGCTTTCTTTGAATGATTGATTTCCATTCATTATGAAAGTATTTTTCTATCTATGAAAGATTTTTATAGCTTTCTTTATGAACACTTAAGTACATAACTTATACAGAAATGATTCAGCAGAATGAAATACCGAACTAAAGAGAGGGGCGGGGAGCCGTTTCGGATAACGATTTTTTTCGGTTAAGCCATGAACATCTATTACTATTTTGTATCTAATGACAATATGTGATTCTGAAATGTTTTGAGTGTAAAACGGATTCAAAACTCTCTTTGTAGGTTGCATTTATGTTCTTTATTAAAGTTAACCCTCCATCGGGCGAAATGTACCCGACAGACACAGGTAAACAATATCGAAATCAATATTGTTAATACCCATTAATTTTAATTTTATCATTCTAAAACTAATCACTGACCTTCTTGGGATAGCTTAAAAGTAAAAAAGTGGGGATATCGTTGCAAAAAAAATTTCGGTTTCGTCATTGTTTTCGTGTAGTACTGTACGCGTTTTTTGGATTTGCGATTTCAGAGGCATTTCGGATAACCCGGGTTTCGGTTAACACGAGTTCGGTTAACCGAGGTTTTGCCGTAATTAAAATTTTAAAAGTTTTCGCTAGTCGAATGAAAACAAACGCATTCAACGCGTGCTTTGTTTGCAGACCACACAATATCAAGACGATAATCCAACCCTTACTTCTCGCCTTCAGATCTTTCATGAGGGTAGCCTTGGTGACCCGGCAGTGGAGATTCGATTTCAGCGTTAACCCTTTGCGACGCAAGGCATTAAATTTTTTGAAATATGATGAGTGGGTTTATCATGAATGGGTTTAGTTTATTGTCTAGACATAGAATCTACAAAATAAAAAAAAAAAAAGCTAACTTCGTTCCGAAGGGTGGTCGTCCCCCTTTGGGGTCACCCCTTCATGTGAGAACCCCCTTAGATACAGGCACCTTGATACACTCAAAAAATATTGTTGAGCCTTACAGAAAATCATAAATTCAAACTTCAAAAATATCGGAGGAAAATTTTCGAGTTAATTTGTTAAAATTGTAAACGTCCAGAAATGAAAGAATTTCTTATCTCTGCGTTAAGGAATTTTCCACAACTTTATCTCTAATAATTCCTAATCCGAAACGAAATTTCGTAAGTCTGCTATATACATTCTAAAAGGAGTACTCTTAGCCCTATGCTAAAGCTATTATTTTCCATTTATAGTTGAATTTAACGGTTGAGAAGCGAGTGAAATTAGGTGTGCCATCAGCTGGCACACTGCTCAGCAAAGGGTTAAACCGGTCATTCAGAACGCTCCCCTCCACGAAATGCCGTGGTGGCCCTCTAGACTATTCCATTTTTAGTCCATCCATTTAGGTAGATCATTCACGACCGATCCAAGTCATTCAAATCTACCTACTACCAGTCACTTCCCTACTCGTGACCCTCGGTAATGAGAAACGCCCTACACCGCCTTCCTCGATGAACCACGCACCCTAAGGCCACGAACTTATTCCACGACATAGAGGAGAGTCGCCGAATTTCGACCACTTAGACAATTTTAGATGTACAGTGATGGAGAAATAATTTTAACCAAAAACAAGTAATACAATTTTTTTGTAATTTAATTATCTTCAAAACAGTGTAATTACCATTTATTATTAATATTAATCCACCGGGAGGGAACCGACCAAATAAGGTTTACGGTTATACAAAACCCTCTCGTATCGTAAAGATGAAATACAAAAGAAAAGGGAAAAAAAAAACCCCCAGAATAATAAATACAAACAGCTGGAGTGGTTTTCCCTAAACTTTATCGTATACTCCTAACACATGTAGATAAAAAAAAATAAGCTAAATAGAAGTAAAACGAACAAGAACCCCAAACGCAGTGGAGAAAAAACTAAGCGAAACGTCATACCGCAATTTCCGAAGTTCGTCCAACGCGGAAGTGGAATTAGAAGCCGGCGTGAGTACCAATAGGGCTGGGTGTAAAATAAAGAAAATGATATTTGCAATTTGAACGCCTTTTTTTAAACCGATTAACACAAAAATTGGACACGTATCTATCATTAAGGTAAGAAGGCCACATACCAAATATCATTTATCAAAGAAATTTTTTAAATAAGTTATTGCGTTCAAAAGTAAGCGAATATACAGACTGTCAACCCCTTGACGGATTTGGTCCAAAAATTCCTACATTCCCGACGATGAAAATGTGTACCAAATTTTATCCACCTAGCTATTTAAGTTTGTGAGTTATCCCGTTCACATTAACACGGACATGCAGACAGACTGACTTCCCGTGGACGGATTTTGTCCAAAATTTGAAAGAAACCTGCAAATTATGTCTAAAGACCACATACCAAATTTCGTCCATGTAGCTTTAATAGTTTTTGAGTTATCGTATTCACAGACAAACAGATATAATCCCAAAATTGTGTTTTTCGGTCTCTGGGAGGTCTAAAACGTGGAGATTCGTCAAAATCTGGAGTTCGAATTTTTTGACGATTACAATACTTTCTCTTTGTATACGAGAAAGTAAAAAAGTAAATTGAAACAGTCTGCAATGAAAGTCTCAATTGCTGGTGGATGCCAGAAAAGTCTTTCTTAATCCATGATGATATCGTGCCTTCGTTCATGAAGGATTTTCATAATATTCATGAGTCGTGCCAGGGATCTTTTGTCTTGAACAATATTTTCACACCACGTCGAAAGGTTTTCAGCACTGGGCTTCGTGAAATGAAAGGGTTTTGTCACTGGGCAGACTATTGCGTAGAGATTTGTATCACCTTTAGCACCGCAAGCACATCGATCGTGTGAACATAAACCGAACCTGTGAAGATAGATCACGAACGGCCCATGTCCTGTGATGAATTGGTTGGTTCTTGAGTTGAATGAGTCTCGATGAATGTTGACTTGAGGTACGAAAAGGAAGGTTCACCGTCCCGTTTCCGAAAGGTTCCAGCTATCCTGCCAGATTTCGAGGGAACACTTTTTGAGACTTTTTTAAAGGCAAGATTTAGGGAGATCGATATTGATGTTGAGAGTACTGCCATGAGTATCCTGTCTAGCCAACTGGTCAGCAACCTCGTTCCCTAGTACCCCTGAATGGACCTTTAACCCAGGAGATTACAACTTCGGTTGTTAAGGAGCTCCAAACAACCGAAGTTGAGCTCCAGATGTTTAGGATTTCCCAGGCAATACAGTATAGTCTCGATAATTCGAGGTGGACGGGACCTGGCCTACCTCAAGCTATCGAAAACTCGAATGATGGAAATCGTAAAATTTAATAAATAAATAAATGGAAATAAAAGCAATTTTTAAATTTCAGTGTAGTATATTTAAAAGAAAAATGTACTTATATATTATAACATAACTGCTGATAGCAACAGGTTAATTATTCCTAAAATAATTGTCAATTGTGTTTTGCTTAAACACATTGCTCCTACATATCGATCTCGTATACATCCCATTTTCTTTGGGAGGGGGCATTTCTGCAGGTGGCTTCGGGGTGAGCAGTGGACAAATGACTCGTCGAACAACAATAAAAACCAGATGTAATTCTTTCACGTGTTGTGTATGTGTTGGTCATTATTTGGGAGCTAAACTGATTTTTTTCACTAACTCGGATTTATGGAAAACTCGAACAATCGAGACTCGAATTATCGAGACTCTACTGTAGTTGAGTTTGGCTGGAGAGCTGCAAGAGCTTTCAGGCACGATTGACTATCTGTATGAATAGTGCCTTTTTTAAATTACCATTTATAAAATACATTTTAAACTAGGAAAAAAGCGGCTTAAAAATAGGTGTCATCGGTCCAATGAAGGAAACCTGTTGCCTAGATTGGGCCACCAATTTCTTTAAGTCCAATTAAAGCAAGAAGATTTTTTGATTCTCGAATTCATACCAGCACACAATGCATGAACCAGGTATGACATTTTATGCCCTGTATTACTTTATCTTCTCTCTCCTTTTTTCCTCACAAATCTCTAATACTAATAAAGAGGAATGTCTGTCTGTCTGTGTGTCTGTTAGTGATGTACAGAACAGACCGTAGAACATAGAGCTACCAAATTTGGCACAGATATACTTTGGATGCTGAAGATGTGCACTTGCGAGCCGCTTTTTAAAAAAATTTAAATTCTTTAGAAATTAAACCAAATTTCTTCGTTCTTTGCCAATAACTTCTGAATGAATTGATGCAAATAAAAAAAAATTACGTGATTTAAAAGAGCAAAAAATAATTTTTCCAATGGTATCAGTTTTAGTTTTGTACAAAATTTTAACCATTTTTTTTATAAATTTTTAAAGTCGTCAGAATATTACAGTCATGGGTGCTAGAGTACAGATTGGAGCATAATAGACGGAGCGAAGAGATGTTTGTCAACGTCACGTGCGTGCGCGCGACAAAACAAACTTAAGCCTAATAGATAAGAAAGGTAAATTAGCTAAATAATAATTAGTTTAATTTTTGTTATAATCGTAGTATCAATAATTGTCTCTTTACAGTTTATAGATACTAAATTTCCTCTTTCTTCAACATTCTTTGTCCCCCCCCCCCTTTTTTTCCTATACTCCATGACAACTGCTTCAAACGTTTCCTGACGCGGTCTCGATAGCGCAGGAGATTAGACGTGCATCTCCTACCTTTTCTACCCAGGTTCGAATCCCTTTTGTGTTTTGCCTTCGTCAGTGTCAACAAATACTTCGTCATCTTCTCTTCCTCTTTTTTATGCATACCTAAAAGGAAACAGATTTAAATTCTTCCAATACTCACATTTAACTTCTGCTTATTTTATCTTATACTATTTTCTCAGTAATTTTTAAACATCTCTTTTCAGTTTTAAAATTCTCTCCTCATTTGATTTTTTTTTTTTATCCACTCGAAATGCACATTTTTATTCTTGGCTGTACACTGTTGAATGGTGATGTGTGTTTTATATTTTACTTTGCTCCGCAGAGAGAATAACTATTATCCTTACGTAAACCTGTTTTAATTCATTTTTTATTATTTACTATTATTTGGAAATTTGTGTTTTCGTAGTTTATAGATATTCAATTTCTTAGTTTGTGTTCGTTTTTCTATTATGCACAGATTTATTATTCGAGATTTGTTTTTTTATCAAGCATATCAATTCAATAATTTTGTTTATTTATAAATGGTTGCAGAGGCGGCCCGAGGCCCGGGCAACTGCCCGTGGCGCCAAAGCTGTAACGTAAAGGGGAGAAAAAAAATGGTTTGATTGACATGAGAGCTCCGGCAAAAATTTTCTTTTCATTTTGGCGCCCCTCTTTAGTTTTTCGTACAGGAGATCAGCTCAAGCCTCTCTACACACTGGAGAGGTCTCAAAATTCGTTCCACGAACATCAGACCATAAAATTTGGTGGGTCAGTCACAGGTCCGACTGTACCCACGGGCAACCCGACCATAGGTGCGGTCCGATCCACTGTGCCTCCTCCTCACCCCGCTTTCAAAACGGGCCCTCCCTGCCCACCCTAATTTCCCTAGAATGACTTCCACCCACACTCTCCCTTCCCCGTTTCGGGGTTTTTTCTTTCGCCCGCGCGGGCCGCCCCCCCCCCCCCCCCAACCGACTATTGTATTTCAGTTTTATGGCATAGCGGTCCGAAAAAATGTTAAACTGGATGAAAGTGTAACTTTTCCCCTGATCTACTACACCATTTCTCATCGGATTCTTACTTTGACGAAACGTTCTGGCACCCCGTGTTGAAAGAAAAACTGCTGAATGACAAGCTTTATTTCTATTTTGAACAGCAAATTTAAATTGTGATAACGTTATACCTATAAGTGTTGTGCATTTCGCTAAAATGTCTGAAAAAAGAAGCAATCAGGTACGTTTTATAGGAAAAGAAAGGCACGGACAGCAGCAGAAAACGAAAAGCAAGCGTCTGTTTTGAAAAAAATCATCAAAATAGAAAATATTGAATCCAGAGAGGTCTGTCAAGAACATTTGAAGGCAGATCTTTAACTTCAGAAACCTTTAAGAACGACAATATAACTGATTATTCGAACCAAGAACAAAAAGTTCCTGCGAATTCAACACCAAAATAATTTTGTTACTATTATTCTAGTTTGTTACTTTAAAATTTTCAGAATTAAATATCTATTCGAAATATATAAATTTTCGATATTGACAACACTAACATTGACAATTATACAAAAATTCTAAATATATTAAAATCCCATATATAAAATTTTAGTTATTTTTTAAAATTATATTTATATATTACTCAGCAGAAAACTTAGAAGTGCGCAATGGGTTAAGTTATATCAAAAGTTGTGTTGGTTTTATTGGAACATTTTTGTGCACCTTCTGTATGATTATTCAAAAGAACTTAACTCATATGATTTTCGTAAGCTAGATAAGCACTAGTTAACCAGGACCAAATACGAGAGCATGCAAAGTTACAATTACTTGAAACAGAAGCAGTAGAACATTTAAATGTCTTAAGTGACTGTGTGAAGAATCTAGCAATAAACAAGACGCGAAAATTAGTTTGCAAACCGAAAATACAGACAACAGTACCGAGAGTAATAAGGTTTGTTGGATTTTAACATAAGCCTTACTCTTGAAATAATAATATTCCAACTGTTTTTGAAAAATCAAATTTGTAAGTAATTAGAAATGTATTCCCATTACATTTCTTCCAATCATCAGAAAATGCTAAACATTAGAAGAAAACTTGTAAAATTAAAAATTATTTCACAGAAATTTTGATTTTTTGTTTCTTGATAAGTCTGTGATTTAAAAAAAATTGTAACACGGCTAAAAAAAGTAATAAATCAAAGTTTCACATCGATAAGCAAGGTATATGATCAGGGTCGGATTACCAAATAGGCAATGTAGGCAACTGCCTATGGGCCCTGCAGCTTTGGGGAGGCCGCCGATATTATTATTATTTTAATTATTTTCAGGGCTTTCATTTTTATTTACAAGAAGTGTGTTCTAGAACTAACTGAACTTAAAATCCAGTGTCGTTTAAATTCAGAACGTTATTCTTGGAATATTTTTAATGTTTTCGAATTTATTGGCAGATCAATGGGTCACATGTCAGCAGTCCTGGGATACTTTGTATTAGAATATTCAAATTGTATTAAAAAGTTTTGTAATTTTTTAACCATTTTATTTAAAATTACTTTTAAATTTCAATTTTTTATACTCAAGATTTAAAATGTTTTTTGAAGATTACCCGCAAAGAAATGTTTTATTTCAGTTTGTCATTTTGTTTGTTGCTCAAAAATTGCTTATTTAGATATTAAATTTAAATCAATAAAGTTATCTGGTTTTGGAAGTTTGGGGGAGGGGCAAAAACTTACATAGCCTGTACTGCCCTCCTAAGCGTAAAAGGCGTATCTCAATTTTTTTTTAATTTTCAGATTTTTCCTACTTAGTAATGTTTGTGAGCTGCCCCACATTATTCCTAAAAAAAAGGCAGTATCTTATTAAAAAATAGTAGAAAACCACTAAAGAATTATGTGTACCTTATAAAACTAACGCTGTATATTTTTCTCACTCTACCAGTAACTGTTTCTACTGGCGAGAGAAGTTTTTCGAAACTGATTAAAACATATCTGCGATTGTCGCAGGAGCGGCTAGTTGGTTTGGCAATTGAACGGGACCTTCTGTAGAGCATTTATATTGAGAATATTATGAAAGATTTTGCAGATAAAAAGGCAAGAAAAGTGATCATGTGAAGAGACTTTATAATACTGTGTAAAGAATCATATATTTTAAAAATAAAATTGTTCAATACATTATTTTAGTTTCTGTAAGATTTCTTTATATTCTTAAATATTTCTGAAATTAAAAAATTCTGACCATAAGATTACTAAGTCATATTTGCAGGTAAAACATGCATATTTCTAAGTAAAATTTTGTTGGACACTTAAAATACAGATAATATAGAATTTAAAAATTACGTTGGTTTTGGGAGACGCCAAATTGTTGTCTTGACCGGTAGGTAAAATTACCTCGAGCCGCCACAGAATGGTTGTTTTTACTGTCTAGATTTAAATGGTTATCATGAATTTAGTTTTGCGTTTCATAAAATGTAGTCAATCCTCTTTTTTTTCACAGAAAAACTTTATTTAGTTATTTTGAGTCTTAATTAGTTTTAATATGCAAATTATTTTTAGCTGAGAAATGTAATTATTGTACTTCAAATTTTTTTTTTTTTTCCATTTTTTAGAGAATATTTTTAATTATTTTTAACATTTAAATATAAGGGATTAACTCAAAGTTCATTATATGCAAAAATATCCTTTACATTTTCGTTTTGTGTATAAAGAATTTAAATTCAGTTATACTGATTAACTGTTCACTGTTTGTGCTTTTAAATTCATTTCTTTGTCCTTATTGCAATTATAGCTTTCAGCTTACAAAAATTAAAATGATTAAAATGTCAGCCTTAATTGCCTTATTACAATTAATACAAGATTGGAAAACCAGCTGGTAGCTGTAGGCGGCTAGTATTTAATATAAATGATACGAAACCTATGTTTTTATACTTTTGATTCAAAATTTGATGGCTTTAGTACTCTTTTTTTTTTTTTTTTGCTTTGACTTTTTCCAATTCCAATTTATGAGGACTACTATCGGTGATAAACTACTTTCTAAGCTATTCCTCTAGTTTACTGTAATAACCCCATTGATTTAAATGATCCAATCACGACAACCCTTTATGGTCCAATGTAGGCAACCTTTGGACATCAACGAAACAAATTCCTCTAACCACAATTATAAACATTTTTCATAAAATAACAGTTTTAAATTATAGCTGAAGAAATTTCTTATCCGAGGATGTAATAACGTATCTCCCTAATAAATTTAGAACTGCGTAGAGATTTTTGGTCTTTTGTTTAAATAATCGATTGCGGACGCCTAAATCTAAACATTTGTTCTCTAATTGTAACTGTTTTCACTTAAAAATGGCTTCACACAGTCCTTTTAAATAGTTACAGCATAATTTGGCCATTACGCCCCAAATATTTAATAGAACTGAAATTATGATACTGGTCCAAATCCGGCGTCTCTCCCCATATGGTCCAGGAATCCAAATGGAGTGATGGATATTCGGATGGGTTGGATATCCAACCTCCTCTCCACACCATTCGAATTCTGACCAGTTTTTCACATTGAAGATCGGTTTTTGTGAGGAGTGGTCCTGAATAAATATCCTTAGAGGATGGCAGGTTCGAAACTCGATTGTGCCTAGTGTTAGTGGATTTGGAGTTAGTGATCCGGAGTGTTAGTGGATTTGGTGCATGTTAAATCAGACTTCAAAAGTCCTCACGTTTGCATGAAAGTAGGATGCCGCTTCGGGTGTCACCGTCGACATCTGACTACGGCAACTTCCTCATGTTTGCATGAAAGTAGGATGCCGCCTCGTGTGGCACCGTCGACATCTAACTACGGCTGGAAATTACAATATCCATCCCAATAAAGCCCAGGTGTTGCTTAAAAATCAGACGTTAGTAAAACAAAATCCAAACTAAACTTGCTTTGCATCATATAATCCGATTTCTTTTCTATAAACCAAGAAATGCGCTGTGCGTTCTCTCTGGCTGTCGAAGTTACAGACAAACTACTGCAAAAACCCATTTTGCTTCTCAAGCTAGAACATGCATAGCAAGAACACGATGTAGATTATTATTGAAATTTTAGAAGTTGTCAAGTTCTTTCATAGTTATCCAGTGAATCACAGTATCTTTTCGCGAATTAGTATTCATGCACGTTTAGTAGTTCAACGTGCTATGAAGTATCACTCCTCACCAATCAATTAAAAATACAATTAGTTGCATCTGAACATCTGGTATTTGATGTATCTTTCAACCATAATAATATACTTCTGTTAATGTGATTCGTTCCTTCGTTTGGAAAAATTGACACTTTGATGGATTGGCTTTTGATGACTATCATGTTCGTATTTCTGGTTCTTTGACCGTAAGATACATCATGGTATGACAGTATAAATAATCACAAGATTAATGATCAAAAGCAAAAAATGAAATAGAGCCCCATCCTGTAGTTAAAAAAACCCACCTATTCTCTTTTCGAAAATATAATATACATTTCGGAATAATTTTTGTCCGAATTTATGATATACATTTACAAGTAATTGCAACATTAGTTAACTAGAGAAAACTTTGCTGGTGTTATTCAAAAGAAACAGTTAAAAATATAAGGTAAATTCATTTGGCGTTATGTAGTGCTTCTTGGGAACATTCGAAATTCGCTGACCCTCATGAAGAAGTTTTCCCTTATTGATAATGAGAAATCTTACAGGAATTTCAGTTAATTGTCACGATGTGCTTTGCAATATACACTGTAAAAAAAATCCCGTAAAATTTACGGTTTTAAACCGGCAGCTGGGTTGGTTGTGCAAAACCGTAAAAGTTACGAAGTAAATCCGTAGGCACAACGGTTTTTTACCATACAGGGACAAGTTTTTTCCGTAAAAGTTACGAAGTAAATCCGTAGTCACAACGGTTTTTTACCGTATGAGATCAAGTTTTCTCGTTAAAAATTAAATCATCGAAGTAAGTGACGTCATCGACTGAGTTGAGTTGTTTCCTCCTTCTGTTCGAGTTGAGTTGAAACGTGCTGATGTGTATTATCGATTAGGAATATTAATTAATCAAGGCTTTATTATTAATTTCAATTAATCTAATTTTTAATTGAACTTACTTGGACGATTTCGATGCAAGATGGTGACAAAACTTCGAACTCCTCCGAGCCGGGGATCGAAACCGCGTTCATAGAAACAAAAGGCAGTCGCTCTAACCACTAGACCACCGGAGACTTCAGAAAATGAAGTAAATATAATCTATTTGAGTTTTAAAGTCACTATAGCTCTAGTAGCGCCACCTAGTGGTGTAAAAATCAACTATTGCCAGAACACGTGTTTTAAGGTTAGCTTTCATGAGTGACAACAGGTTACTGCAACATGTGTAAACAATAGCGGAGATGGAACCCTATTAAAAACATGAAATGAATGCAATAAAATTACATTTAAGAAAAGGGAAAGTTATCATACGGAAAGCAATACCGTCTGACGAAAAATAGAATTTGAACTGACGGTTTTAAACCGTTTATGGCTGGAGCGGAAAACGGGGAAAAACCGTTTTGTCAACAAAACAGCTTTAAACCGTCAAATATACGGAAAAAGTCCGGGAAAAAAACGGATATTTTTTACAGTGTAACACTACTTTCATCAAAATCACCTATTAGGTAAATACAACTTAGAAAATACAACCGCTTCCATCTTAGGCCAATCAATGACAACCGCGTCTGTTGGTTGGCTGATTACTGAAAGAGTCTTCATGAACAGATAAATATTGGCCAATGGATTGATTTCCTGTAAAAGCAATATTAAGAAAAAAATTTGTCTATCAACGGCGTCTGTTTTTTATTAAAAAAAACCCCTGGAAACTGGTTATTTTGAGCGGTTATAACCGCCTGGTTAAACCGGAAGTGAAAAAAACCTGAATAACCGGTTATGTTCGCAATAACAACCATCCGTAATTCAATAAAAAAAGCAGTAGAAAGTTTCTCGGGTTTTTTTTAAATCTTTGAATACGTAAACGAATGGTACTGCTTGTTTTGAAGTTCCATTGTACAATTCTTATATTCGAACTGCTTTATACTGTTTTTTTTAAATTAAAATTATTTATTTACTAAAACTGAAATATTACAAATAAATCTTCACTGCCCTTTTAATAAGTGCAAAAACTATCGTTTTCTCTTGCTGTACTTATTTTTAGATCCAATCTTTCTTAATTCGAATTTTCGGATGAATCGAATTTTTATTATGGTCATGTCAGCTTCGAATAATGCGCCAAGTTGTCTGCACAAGTTCGAAACAACCCAGATTTTGCGATTTTTACCTTTGAAATCACGGAAGTACCATTTGTTCACAGAATCTGTGGACTTACCGTAGTTTACTGAAAGCTTTCCTGCAGAACGCCCTAAAACTTGAAATATGCTTCTAGAGTTGCTAAGAATGCATCTGTATTCCAACACGTTTGTTGTCAGTGTTGGTAACAATGCCTTACAAATCAATCTACTTCGAGACTCTTGTAGCTACGGGGTTTTGTATTGGGTTAAAAGATGCCCCCCCCCCCCCGTGGTATTTCCGTTTGAAAAAGATGGCGAAGTCACCACAATACAATCCAAAGAATACAACCCATCCTTTTGTATGAATAGCCTGTCTTCCCTCAGAGTGTCTCTTTCCCCTGCATTTTAAAAGAGGGATCTCTGAAAAATGCTGTCTATAATTACATGGTGGGGATAAGAAGAAAAAATGGTGTTGTATTCGGACATTTGAGTCAATAACAATTCACGCTGTCACTTCGAAAAGGACAAAAATTACAAAAGCAAAAGGGTGTAGCTATCTATTTATAATGTTCTGATATCTCTCCGCACCTGGACACAGATAACAAACTATATAGAGCAGAACTTTGTCGTGCACAGCTAGAATGTACAGCGCGAAGAATAACGCTAGAATTCCAATGGATTTCTGGGAGCCTAAGGACTTTCTGTCCTGCGAAAACTTGGAAAACAATCAGGTTTATATAGGTAGTTAATCAGTCGGTAGATTTTGTAATAATTAGTTCAATTTTGCGTATGAATATAACTTATATCACCAAATTAGTTGTCGTGATTAATGCGATAGTAACTTAATGATACGTGATTAAAACTTAAATTCATGAAAGCTATTATATATGTCATTGGCTAATTGAAGAATCCAGTTTGTTCCAAAACACGCCTCCATTTTGCAATGCGCCAAGGCTTACTAGAGAATCATCTAGCACTTTCTAATCAACCTGGCAATTTTAAGCATATTTCACTGAGCCCGTGCATCCTTAGATTAATTAGAAAATGTGCAATTTTTTGCTCAAGTAGCCTTCTTTCATCCAATTTTACAGCAGAAAGCCTCACCACACGCCAATTTATTAAGAAATGCAATGTTTATAAAAGGAAATTATTCATTACTTTCCTTAGCGATCTCTGAAATTGGTTATCATTGACTTATATACGACAAGGTAACGTAAAGTCTTCAAGAAAAATCTTTGATATAGGTATTATTAAATGTAATAATTACTAATATAATAGCCCAGATCTGTCTCTCACTGATCCGGTAACGCTATGCGTTACCAACAATTCGCGCTATAGCGTTGCTAGACGTTAAACAGCATTATTACATTGTTAGAGCACCTAAATTTCAGTAATTTTAAATTTAAAAAGTAATTGTCGTTCTAATTTCAAATTTAAAAGCTCTAAAATAGTAAAATAATGAAATAAAATTTTCTATCGATTGAAATAAAATTTATCTCGCTATGATTAATAGTTCCCGAGAAATTTTAAATTATATTAATCATATATTTCAAATTAATTTCCGTTTTTTGATAGAAAGTAGTAAATTACGTCAGTGGTATATCATGCGCGTGATATAGTTTGGACGCCACGTTGCATCTGATTATTTATTGCAATCATGATGATATAATTTGATGATATTTTTTGGCAACGTTTGACAAGCAGAAAAATGCCTTGTTTTGATTAGAATTTCGAAAAAGAATCCCTTTTAAATTTTAACTTTTGACTTACGTTTGACATCAGAAAATTTCATGGTTATTGAATTGTAATAAAATTCTTAAACAACGAAAAATACGGAATGTTGTTTACAAAGAGGTTTTTTTAAATAAAGAAATATGTAAATAAAAAAATATTTCCTGTCATAAAACATATATTTATTTTATTTGTTTCAATCAATGTTAAACATTTCTCTCGCATATATATGTATTTAAACACGTCAAATTTGACGGGAAATCTCTCGAATGAAGAGGCAATTTTCACCCGTAATTCTACGAGGGGTGATTTTTTAGTTATGTTATAATTGTTATAGTTCACATAAACATTGTCGAAATGAAGTTCAAAATAATAAAAATAATTAACTAAATGAAACAATAAATCTATGTATCAGAAGTAAACTGTCTTATGTCCAATGATGTTTTTATCGTTCAGTACAACCCTGGTTAAACCAACTCAGATTAGCCGAAATCCGGCTTATCAGAAATGCCTCTGAAATCACAAATACAAAAAAACACGTACTGTACTGCACGGAAATAATCGCGAAGGCGGGACTTTTTTTGGAACGACATCCCCACTTTTTTCTTTTAAGCCTTCCCAAGAAGGTCAGTGATTAATTTTAGAATGATAAGATTAAAATTAATGTATATTAACAGTATTAATTACGATATTGTTTACCCATGCATGTGAGGCGCATTGCGCTCGAACCCGCCGCGAATATTTTGCCCGAAGGAGGGCTAACTTTAATAAAGTGTTACAAAGACAGTTTTGAATTCGTTTTACACTCAAAACATTTCAGAATTACATACTGTAATCAGATACAAAATAGTAATTGATGTTCATGGCTTAACCGAAAAATCCGTCTTCGCCCCCCCCCCCCAGTTCGGTTAACCGGGGTTGCGCTGTATTTGCATTATACCGACATTTTCGGATGGTCAAAGTATCGTAACTATAAATCGGAAAGAACAGAAGCTAACCTCTCCGAAAAAACAAGTAATATAAAAAAATAAAGTCACTTCCTACTTATTACTTAATATAGTGAAATAGTTATTTTATATTTTGTACGAGACCAACATATAATAATCACAAGTACAACATTCATTCCTGCGAGACTGGTTATTTTAAAATTTTTACGATTCAGATGCTGTTTCCTTGCTTTATGTATCTGTCTATCTTTATGTTATTTAAACAGCAATTTGCTAAATAAAATTCCTAATTAACACACGAAATTAATTCATCCAATGTCAGAGACACATGGCAAAACACAACTCTGCCTGTCAATTCACATCCAACTGCATCTTGCCATGCACAGTGCAATGACATATCTTTTTTCCTCCTGCAAATTGCAGCATGAAATTCCATATTGTTACAAAGCTATAAAGTCGTTTCCCTGATATCCTATTGGCAACAAACTTGGCGACAAATTTGCCGATTTGGCGGCAAAGTTGCGAGGCTCTAATAAATAAAATTAATTAATTAAATTTAATTAATGAATTAATATTTGAAAAAACTGTATTAACATCAAGTGTCATCCACTACAAGTTTTAAAAAATGTATTTGAACTTGAGTGGATGAATAAAAAGTATTTTATTAACGATTGAAAATTTGAACAAGATAAATATATATAGGGAGAGTGTGAACTAATAGTAGGAATTGAATAAATTGTGCATTGCTATGCATTGCGGTCTGGAACTTCATTTGCTCTTCTGTAAAATGTTGAAACCGTTAGTTATGATAGTTGATCTCATCCGTACATAATTATGCAATAACTTCTGAAAATTATTATAGAGTAGAAACAATAGATTGAGAAGAACATTAGGTAGCTTACATAGAACATTAGGTAGGTATTTGGGGAGGTTGGGGGGTTGTCGCGTGGGTTTTGAGGACAAGAATATCAACGCGCAGGTGAATAATGAATGTGATACTAAAAATGAATATAATAATTTCATTCAGAGTAAATGACAATGAGTGTGGAAAAAAACATGTCGACACTTTTCGTGTAGTTTTATTACATAGTAAAGAAAGTCGAATATGTGCTTGGGGGGAAAATATGTCTTCCCGTAGATAGATTTATACCAAAATTGGTGCAATATTTGTGAAGTGATCATATGCTGAATATATTCGCCAATTTCATTGCATTTGTTCGTTATAGAGCTCACATGTACTACATAATGATGGCGATATTTCAAATGCTTTTGCTGACTATTTTAAATGTTTTCAAGCCTGGCACAGACTATGATATAAAGGATGAGTTCAAGAGCAACTGTTTATCGGTTGTTTGGTTAAAATCGAAGCGCTACTTATGATGATGTGGTTTTGGCGATCAGGGAATTAAAATCTTCTCTAACTGTGGTGTGGGTAACATTTTTTCTTTTATTATTAAGCGATGCGCAGAGTTTTTCATTTATCCCCTTCTTATTTTGTTTAACCTGCCGTTGAGCTCAAATGTATTT
Organism: Araneus ventricosus; assembly: GCA_013235015.1. Taxonomy (NCBI): domain Eukaryota; kingdom Metazoa; phylum Arthropoda; class Arachnida; order Araneae; family Araneidae; genus Araneus; species Araneus ventricosus. The sequence goes on along the minus strand of BGPR01000187.1, from coordinate 714,528 downwards.
CCTCATGTCTGGAAGCAAATAAGAATTAATCCTGTTTTTAAAAAAGAGATAAATCTTCTTCATGTGTACGTGATATGTTTAATATGCCTAGTTTGTGTTCCAGACGAGATGTTTTTGTGTTCATTTCTTATACCAGGTTATTAATGGTTCGATCGATTACACTGATATTCTCAGTTCTAGATATTTCGCTGTGCCTGCCCGATATTTAAGGAACCAAAGTTCTTTTCCAAATGAATATTCAAAATTTAATTATATTCACAGGTTCTCGTTATATAAATTTTATAAGACTTTTAACAGGATATCTGATGAACTGGACATTTATCATATGTCTCCTACTGTTTTTAAATCGAATTGTTTTCAACTTTTAAAAACATGACCTGATTTCTTTTCCTTTTTTTACGCTTGACTGTACATATTAAGATTTTTATGTGTTTTCTTATTTTTGTGTTGATCATGTGCTTGTGAGTGTTTGATTTTTTGACCTTTGCTTTTTTAATGGTTTTTTTGATTTGATGTTCTCAATTTTTTAAAAAATTGTGCGATTGTTTTTATAATTTTAATGTGACGGTGTGAGGGCATGGACTTTTGGAACCTCGGTGTGCTTATAGCGCTTTTGTAATTCGTGCTTTTGTTTTAAAACATTTATTTATTTACATTTTTATAATTAGTGTGGTTTTGACCTTTGAACTGTTGTATTCTCTGCAGTTGCATTTTTTTCTTTGTGTTTTAATTCACTTTGCGGCTTGTGTTATTTGAATGTTTTTGATCCTGCGCTCTGTAAATGAAGTCATCTCTGTAGTGTGCTTTCTTTAAATAAATAAATAAAAATAAATAAATAAAAATAAATAAATAAATAAATAACATATACATACATCGTGTGTCATATGACAGCATAAATTGATCTTAATAGCGTTTTGCTTTTTTTTTCCTTTACTTGCTGGGACAATGTGTTGCTTCGTCATAAAGCACCGAGATGATAGCTAAGCTCGTAACGATTTGTCTTTTTAGTATTTTTTTAGCATAAAAAATTGGTAATAGTTCATACATTGAAAATATTTTTGTTAGATATATTGTGAAGATTTATGCAAATCAATTGCATTACGTATTAACTCTTAATTAACTCGTAATTGCGTGATACTGAAGCGCCCGAAACGCCCGTTCAACCAAAGTACGGCGATCGTCCGAACCCCTCTAGTTTCCCTGCTCCACTGCCCTTCGTTAAGTGTGATTGACTGGATACCCGAAGTGCACGCATTGTTCGCTGGAATGGAAGAGCCTTAAGGAAGGAAGAGGCAAACCTATTTTATTATACAAATCGTCCATTGGCTAAGCAGAGTCCTCTTTTGAGTATGAAACCTTTAAAAATAAACCTTTTTGTGGGGGGGGTTAGAGAAATTCTCTTACCTTCGGAAGAGGAACTCGGGCGTTTCAGTTTTTTGAGGTCCCAGAATTCCAAGGCTCTTAGGACTGAAAGGGTTAAGCCACCTTACATGTTTACTACCTTACATAATCAGTTCTATAATCATATAAAAATGGTACTACCATATAAACCACCATATATCCTCTACCATATAAAATTGATAAAAAAGAAATTAATTAACAGCAATAAATTCTGTTACATTTTCTGAGTAATCATAATCACGCCAGCACCAAGAGAGATTATTCGCCAAATGTGAACGCCGAAGATACAGAGGAAAAACCTTTTTCCCCGAATGCTCCCAAGGTCATATCTTGGTTCTTGGTAATTTCCGACAGAAGGCGGGAAAAAAAAAAGATTTAAGAAATTAAATAACATATGTTCTGAAAATATATTTTTATTGCAGAGAATATCAGTTTTTGTTATTCAAAGCAAAATTCTGTTGAAATATGTCAATTACTTTTAAAATTGGTATAATTGCAGGACTATTTCACTTGGCGGAAGAATACCATCCATAGCTTCCACTGTATAACATTCTTGAGTTGTCTTGGTCTATATAAGCTATTGTTAAGCTTAATTCTGTAAAAAAAAGACAAAGAACGAAAAAAAGGTTTTCATTAGTCCTTTTTTTGTTCAGAAACAGAAACACGTTTTTGATAAGCAAAAAAATATATCCTTAAATGTGATGCTTTCAGTAAAATTGTAAACGTGTTTTTCTTTGCCATTGATATGTATAGTTGTCACAATTTCAATAATTTCGAATTGTTTCTGAGGATACTCTAGATCATAAGTTGAAAATTCTTGCCATGCAGTTATTATATATTATTTCTAAAAGTATGTTTAGTAAATAATATTAGAAATCTCATTTCTTACGATATCGGTCATTCTTTATCCTGTTTGTACAGCTGTTGATGACGTAAGAGTTTTTAATATCTTCTTATATGTTTAATCATTGTATATCTTTTGATGTCATAGAGATTCTTATCAGACGTTCCCTTATCTTTTTCCTAGCCACGTAGATTCTTATCAAACTTTGAGTATAATTGGATTTTATATCTCTTTTTGGTAAATGAACAATTGAACAAATAATGCTTGTTTATTCAAAGTTTATTTATTTTTATTGACTTTCGTGATCTTTTCCAAGAGCTGATAAGCGATTAGGGGAAAGTGAATTTGTTAAGTATTTAATATTTTGAATTTTATCAGGCACTGAAATTAATCAATTGCATTTATTTTGCTTTCCCAAATTTAAATCTTTCACGTGCTCGAATTTTGATCCAAAACACACTCAAATCTGTCGTCAGTCGTAGTTTGGACGACATCATATTTCAAAACTGTTTTATAAAACTTCCCATGAAGACACGATTGTTGTATTTCAACGCACTAAAACACCCTATTATCGCTTCAATTTGTAAGGTGTTGTCAAAACTCATGTCTCGTGATATTGCGTTTCAACAACGCTTAACCTTTGGAATACGGGTAGACGAAATCTCAAAACAACCTTTGTAACCTGCGAATCTGACGGAAATTCTAGAAAAAAAAATTCCTACTCATTCCGCTGACAGCATTTGGAGTGTGGGTGGGGTATTTAAGTGAAAAATACCAAAGATTATTTATTTATTTTGTCAGATTACCTGACAAAAATAAATAAATTAATCCGCGGAACTCACAGATGAAAGATAGCTAAATGGCTGCAGAGCAAACGGCTCACTGACCTAAAAGTTACATTGTTAGAAGTTCTACACAAAAAAAAAAACATTTAATCTACAATCCTACTTGCTTTCTTGTGAGTTAATACTACCAGTGGCGAATATAGGGGGTGGCTATCGGGCTGCAGCCCCCCAGAGATAAACCAGAATTTTTGATTTTATTTAAAATCACTACAACTGTTTGTTCTTAATTTTCCTTTAAAAAAATAGTAATAAAATCGTTACAACATTGCTTTCTGGCTTGACAGGCTCGAAAATTTTCCTACTTTTCTAGTCATTCCACTTGTACTTGTAGCGTTGACGCGGTTGAAAACATTTTTTGTCTAGTTATTTCATTGTATTTTTTATTAACTTATCGAAGGTAGTGTTCTTTACGATCCTTATTGTCAGGTGAGTCAAGTCTGTAAAGTTAAAGTGTTTTGGTTTACATAAGCCATGGGGTTCGACATTCGTCACGAAGATACAAAATTTTTATGACCTCAACCCCGGACCGGAATTCTGGATTCGCCACTGATTAGTACTGACACTGCTTTTGAATCTCTATGAAGGTAATATCTGACGTCACTTTCTACTGCCTATGAATTATATATTCATATTGATTGGTAAGGAGCGAATAAGTCCCGCGAGGCAGAGGGAGTGAAGTTCTAATGAGTGGTTAACTTTTGTAACATCCTGTTCACAAAACATTCTATTGTTACAACATCTATAGAGTTCGTTAGAAAAATGTTTATCTGATAGATGTAAATAAGGAGAGCAATGTTTGGTTTTTAAGTTTGAAAATGAGATTTCAGTGCCTTGAACTTAACCGTTGTCGAGTCCATAAGTTACATCAACATTTTTATTCCCACAAGCAAACTACTGCTGTGATTTTAAGAATAATTGTTTGTAATTATTTACATGAAATAATCTAATTTTAAGACTTCGAAAAGTGCGGACTCTTCTTTTATGTTGTTGAAAGTGCGATAAAAATAAAGCTAATAATTTAGAACTTTCAGAAGGATGTTTCGAAATGTTTTTTTTTTTTAAATTTACAAATCAATATTAGGTTGAATAATTGAATGATTCTTTTCATTATAAAAATTAGCACCATTAAAACTATATTCTTTTTGGGGGGTGGCGTGGGGGATCTGATGCAGATCTAAAAAAGAATCGTGTACTATTTTGTTATCAAATTAAATTTTAATCAATGCGTTTTTGAATTTGCATTTATCAAAATTTCTTGAGTCAAGATTCTTGACAAAATGTAGCGAATTCTTTTTTTTTTCATACTTATAACAAATTATTTCATTAGTCTTAATTTTCAGCTGCGTACTTTTTTGAATAGAACATGTGTTTACTTTCATGTTTTCTACATATTTACCGATTTAACCTCTTACAAATACCCTATAGGGTACCTACCTACTTTTGCTTGCATATGTAGTTCCCTCTAGTGGCAAATATATGAACTACTGCAAACTCTCTCTATTTATTATATTCATGATGTCGAGCTCACACACAGATTACAGATCGTATTTTTATTGGTCAGCACAAACACAATGACATATTATTCGTCTCTTTTTCATAATCCATAAATTTTAAAATGTATTTATTTGAGAAAACAATTTCCACACCTAAAGAAGAATGTAAGAATCAAACAGAAAATATTTTTGCCATCATCTGCTACGTAAACATGCGGATATCAAGACAATTTAGCATTAGTATGCTCAAATCAAATTGCGTGTTCTTGTTAAAAATAAGAATTAAGTGATTCGATTAAGTAACTTAGCCGAAAACTATGCCATATGATACTTTGTTCAATTGCTTAATTGAACAAAGTAATTAATGTGCCTAATTTTCACTTTCAATTGATAAAATAAGGAAAAAAATAGTAGGAATGGTTGGAGATCTTAATGCAATATGAGAAAAGGAAAAGAACATTTTATTAAGGATTGCAGTAAGTTTTTACAACCAGTGTCGGGAAGGTGATCCTCCTCCTACACTTTTAGGGAAAAATTAAATTTTTATTCCCTTTTAGATGCCTAAAACTAGGAAATATAAAAACACAATATTTTTCGAGAAAACAAGCTAATTTTTTTATTTAAATTTTAAAATTTTTTTATCGAGCTCCTACACTTCCGGACCCTTTAAATGTCCATAAATGTATTGCCCCCTCACTTTTTCCATGCAATCGCTGCCACCGTTTACAACAGTGCCGCAGTATTTGTGAATTATTTCATAAGGAAAATTAAAATTTAAATAAATTGTATAGAGTAACATTATTTCCCGAAATATTAGTGATGCTTTTAAACAACAGAGGGCAGCACAACACGATATTGATGGAAGTGCATCGAAAATGATTTCGCCTGGTAAAAAATAAACATAATAAAAATTTTCTTAAAAATTTTTATTAGTGAATTTTTGTCGTAATTGAACTAGAAAAATAAGTTCATAACTTTTTTTCTGAATTAGATGTTGAAATATGTTGAATAAGGAAATCATTCCGCTTTTTACACCATGTCCTGTTTGGTAGTTTATTAAATGAACAACAGATGGCAGCACGACATACTGTTTAATTTGAATCGCTTCTGTGATTTAGAAAATGACGATTGCAATAAATAGTTACCTGCTTTCTAACTATTGAGTTTATTGATTTTCTTCTGTTTTCATCTAATAGTTGAGTTTATAGATATATAGAGTGCTATAAACAAGAAACACACACAAAGAACAAAATCTACAACGAGTAAATAAAAAAAATGCGCTAGAAAATAAAAAGTTGAACACAGAGAATACATAAAATCATAAAAATTTTGCATATGCATATATAATTAAAAACGAAAACACATAATCACAAAAACACACTATGATTCTAAAAGTAGTATTTTTTAAAAAAATTAAAAGACCATTTCCAAAAGGCAAGTTCATCGAGAACTTGTTAAAAAATTTATAAAACATATATAACGAGAACATGTTGATATAATTAAATTTTGAATATAAATTTGGAAAGGAACTTTGGTTATATAAAAATCTGGCGGGTACAGCGAAATCTATAGAGCTCAGCATATCATTACAATCGATCGAACCATTAGTAACTTTATAAGAGAAAAGATCGCCAGAAACATCTCGTCTGGAACATAAACTAGGCATATTAAAGTTATTCGTAAGAGTGAAGAAGATATATCTTGCAAGTAAAATCCATTTTTTTGTAAAGTAAATATCTCAAGAAGTTGTTTTGTATTCGCTCACTAATTTCAATTTTGTTTCGGTAATTGGGATCCCAGATAATACTGCAGTATTCCAGATTGGATCGGACATGAGCGCAGTACAAGACCTTCAGGGAAAGTTCACTGGAAAATTCTCTGGTTCTGCGCTCAAGAATTCCAAGCCTGCGATATGTCTTAGAGACCATGGTGTGACCATCAATGTGTTCGGAAAAATCAAGTTTGGTGTCAAAGATGATCCCAAGATCCGTGACTGTATTTGAGAGCGATAAAACAAGATTGTTAATTTTATATACATGATTCAAAGGTTGATATTTTCGAATATAACTAAGAACACTACATTTTTCAATGCTCAGGTGCAATCTGTTGTCTGTACACCACTTAAAAAGACAATCAAGATTTCTTTGCACAAGAACAGCATCCGAACAGGAACAAATTGAACTAAACAATTTCAAGCCGTCAGCAAATAAAAGACATTCAGAGTACTTAAAAACACAAGTAAGGTCATTAATGAATGAAATAAAAAGTAGATGTCCAAGATTAGAGCCCTGTGGGGCACCGGAAGTACTTGCAAACTCATGAGAAACAGCATTATTAAAATAAACATAGAGTGTTCGATCACATAAGTAAGAAAAAAGCCAATGAATCAAGTTTACATGAAAACCAATACCATGTAACCTTTTAAAAGAATGCAAAATCGATAGAGTCAAAGGCCGTAGAAAAGTCGATGTAAATAACACCAAGTTGAGAACCAGATTCAAATGAGGAAATAATTTTATCTGTCAAACAGAATAAATTAGTGGTTGTTGAGCGCTTTAGTATGAACCCATGTTGCGATGTAAAAATTAGGTTTTCAACTTGGTAGTAAAGCTTTTTATGGATTATACTTTCGAAAATCTTAGACAAAGGACTTAAAACAGCAATAGGTCGATAACTTTTTACAATTCTGTGCATCACATTTTTTTAAAAACAGGAATAATTCTTGTTTTCTTCCAGACATCAGAAAACACTTGTTCTCAACGACACGTCAAACAAAACAAGAAAGGGATAAATCAAAAACTCTGCGCATCCTTTAATAAGAAAAGAAGGTATATTATCAATACCCACAGTTAGGGAAGATTTGAATTCCCTGATAGCCAAAACCACATCATCATAGGTCACGCTTTCGATTTTAACAAGATCACCGAATCAGTTGCATTCATCAATTCCATCAAAGTCTGTGCTAGGCTTGAATACAGAACTAAAATAAAAAAGAAAATGATGGCGATATCGCAAAAGCCGCCATCATTTTCATAACACACATTATTATAGAATAAGCTATCAGGAGAATTGATGTTTTATTTTTTAAAATAAGAACAAAATTTTTTAGGATCTGAAATTAGATTATTTTCCGTATGCCGTAGGTACGTGTTGTAATCCTTTTGGATATTATACTTAACAGAAGATTGTGAAGATTTAAATTCATCAAATGAACCAAGATTAACACCTTTTAAACCTAATTTACGGATCGTGGTCTTCTTTTTTATTAATCACTTGGTTTCCATTGAGTCCTAGAAGGGAAATATCAAAGTAGCATTTTTTTAGAAGGAATAGTTCCGCTGAAAATATCGTTTAAACAGTTATAAAAGCTAAAAACTGCATAATTTATGTCATTAAAATCAAGTAAAAAATTCCAATCAATTTCACGGAACGAATACCACATAATTAAAAAATTTGCCCTTTTAAAATCAAGTATAAAGATATTCACATTCCTCTTATTGAGGTGGACAGGTACAAAACCCATGGAAAATGACAGAGCAGGATAATGTTTGTCTTCGAGGACCAAAGGGCTATCTCTGTGCCAGAAAAAAATATCATTAAAATCTACATTAGTCAAAATCAAATCAAGATATATATTATTACAATTAAGAACATTGTTATATTGACCCAGATTAAAAAGATTCATAAAATTGGGCAATTCAGAAACAACTAGGTTATTATGATCACAAAAATCATCATATATAGAATAAATTAAAATCACCACAAATGAAAATTTTATCAAAAAATCCAAATCCCTCAAAACAATAAAAAAATTTAACATACGTGACCACATGAGAGGAAGGTGGAAAGTACACAACACATAAAAGCATCTTTTTCCTATGATTTAATTTTACTTAAATCCAGATAGCTTCGAGATCCAAGCCAGGAACGTCCAATTTACGGGAAGAAAGACATTTTTAACCCTTCTTTGCATGATTTTTTCTTTATTGGTGAAATAAATCAAGGTGATATAATTCATGTTCAAAATTAAAGGAAAAATGGTTAAAAAAATCTTAGTATATATTTATAGTATAAATTTAGCAAAAAACAATATGATGGAAATTTCCATCATCATGCAAAGTTAGATTAAACGCAAACTTTTTCAGAAATTGCTCTAAAAATAACAGAAACACGTGTTACAAACCTTTCATCTACATCACTTTTTTAGCAAAAGAAACTCAAATATAATTAAACAAAATTAAAAACGAAATCATACGTTTATTGCAACTACAACAAACAGCGGAATGACAACTTCAAGCTCGTTTTACTGATAGTGACACTTGCTTATTTTTGACAGCTATGTTTTTTTTTATGCAATGGACATTAAAAAGGTATCCAGACACGATCAACTTAAAGTGAACTTGTTCTTTTATATAATTTTTGAGCATTCAATGTTATGATGGAAATTTCCACCATCATGCAAAGAAGGGTTAAATAGCCACAAGAACACCACCACCTCCTCTACTGGAATTAGCTGAGTATCCTCGGTCCTTTCGGTAAACAAGATATCGATCGTCAAATATATGCCAGGAATCAATGTCTTCACAAAGCCATGTTTCAGTAACACAAATCACATCATATTCCACAGAAGCCACAGAACTATAGAACTCAACAGCTTTGGTATGTAAAACCACGAACCTTTTGATAAAGCAAAGATAGTCATTTCGAATCTGTGTTCGTTGACAAATCTAAGCAAGAAGGATGGTTGCTGTCGGACCCAGGAATAACTTCTTGGGATATTTGGTCATTTCTTAATTTAACAAAAACTCTGTTATAAGACAGCCCTCAGGCCAAAACGTTGAATCCAATAACTGTTGAAGATCGTTTTCATAAACCTCGATGTGGATAGGATTGATACTTGGTCTTAAGTTTATGACACTGAAGAAATTTCAAATTCAATGGAGTTTAAGAGTTGGTAATATCATTTACCGTGGTATCAGGTCCTAATCGAGATAAAAATATCGTCTTCCTCTTAGGCATTTTATCTACTATCTTCAGGCCAGAATTTTTCCGAGCGCCATTAATTACAACTTTTGGATTTACCCTTTTTTCCTTAATTACAGGGCCAAAAACTTTGAATTTACCTTCGTGTATAGCTGAAGAAGTTTGAGCTACAGATGCATACGTAGAAGTCTCAGATTTTAACTCAGTTTCGATAATTTCCTACTGCAAACTTGGGAGAGGGTTCTGAATGGTATCGTCAGTTGGGCAAATCAGCTTAAAAAATTTATCAACTTTACTGTAAATGTCCTTTCGGAAAGCAGCAAACTCGTTCTTTAACTCCATAAATAGATCCATCATCGAACTTTTTTGTTCAGATTCAGATTTCTTTTCGGGTACAAGTGAGGAAACTGCTTTGACGTATTAGGATTGTAATTCGAAAATTCATCCTTGTCCTGGGCATTAGGTGACTTTTTCTCAGATACTCTCCTACAAATATCATGTAGACCATTAAGTTTTTCTTTAAAAAACTTCACTTTATCTTCCAGCATGAGATCGCCGTCAACAGCCCTCGGCGCCATGTTGCCAAACAACATTTTTTTAAGATATAAGCTCCTGTCTGGTTTGCAATCAAAAGATATCCGTCCGTCAAATAGGTCCAAAATATGGAAAGTTTGCATTTTATAATTTAAGATACCTTAATAAATTTATTTTTTGAACTGTAAATCTTCCATTTTTCATCTAAACTCGAAAACTTTGGGCCTTTTGCGCGAACTCAAAATGTAGCCTGTAAAATGTTATCATAGAGTTAAATTTTGTTTTTTGTCATTTTTTCCAGACTTTAGGCTCTTTTCGCGAACTGAAGATAAAAAGTATATCCTTTCTCCATATTTTCCCTTTGATTACCAAGGTAATACTCAACTTTTGCGCCCTATTAGAATTCACTACTCTAAAAATCGATTTTTTTTCAACGATTTTTTTAAATAGTGTTGTTTTTTGTCATTTTTTTCAAACTTTATGCTCTTTGCGCGATTTTAAAATTAAAAATATAATTTTTTCCACATTTTTCCGTTTATTAGCATCGTAATATGCAACTTTTGCGCCCTATTTGAATTCGATACGCGAAAAATCGATTTTTTTTTTTCGACCCACACTAATGTATATGCCTAGAGATTTTGTTTAAATTCATTAAAAATTAATTGAATTCTAAGTTACAATTTTAAAGGCATCTTGAAATTTATTTCTTGACTATCCACCTTAGGCTTCCATCTTGTTCGCCGGGAATATAATTTCAATTGAATCTCTTATGCATAATTTGACATTCATGATCCCCCAAAATCATTTTAAATTTTAAATTGTGATAGACATTTAACCCATGCTCTACATGAACGTCCCTAATGGAGTCAAGTAACTGTTTGCGCCATGCAACATCTAATTGCACCTTATCAGTTCCAATTTCACTTTCTTATTTCTTACGCAAAATACGCATTTCATTTCAATATTAAAATGGCATGGCACATTTTACATCCGGCAGCATGTTGACTGGATTAAAGCAAACTGATAAAAAGAATTAAAACATCCCTCAGCTTACTGGATTTATTCCCTAATATACAAACTGTCACTAATGCAGTCAAGTAGCTGTCCTTGTCACATAGCATCTAATTTCCAATTTCTCTTTCTTATTCCTCATGCAAAACACTTGCATCTCAAAATAAAACGCAAAATAAATAATTGGAGGATAGTTCAGTGGATAAATCAGAGCAGTGGACTGTTAACTTTAAATAAGTTTATTAGAAACAAAAATATATACGATCAAGGCAATAATTGAAATAAATTTTAAGCCGGCCATTCACTTCACAGATAAACTGGATATTTTGGAACGCGAGAAGGAAAAAGCCATAAAAATCTATGGAAATCAGCCAAATGGCTTGTGGTGGTTGGAATTCCGTCTGGACTGAAATCGGAGCAAAAACGCTGGAGTTAAAAGTCTCGCTTCAGAGGGACCCTGAAAGAAGCTAGCGAAAAGAACAATGCCTTGCAGAGATTGAAGTCTCGCTTTGAGGGTAGCATAAATTTAAATCTGCTGACTGGGGGAAATTGAAGAGCGATTGACAAGCGACTGTAGAGAGGAAAGAAGATCGCTTCCCCTACCTTCGTGCAGAGTTATCGTCCTTTTAAATACAAGTGAATGGCGTGTCTGTATTTTTCGATTAAAATGGGTGGAAAAAACCCGGGCTTAGGACAAATGGCATGACTATACTTCTAGTGGATGACCGGCTTTAAATTAGTAAGATTTTATGAGAGAGGATTCTCATTCCCAAAGTGGAATACGACACATTCGCTTAGGCGATCCGAACGAGAATGATCACAAACGATGGTTGTGGAATGACTCATGACCTGTGCATGCCAAAGGGCGCGAAACTACACCGCCAATGGGAGAACGCATAGGCGTTAACAATAATAATAAATAAAACGAGCTGCATGGCCTGGCGTTGCACGGGCTATCTCGAATAATGGGATAATCCCGGGCGGAGAGAAGTGAGATCGCATGAGACCTCGGGATCCATATATTTTCATATGGCCCGTCTCCGTTTTTAGAACAAATATTGCCACTCACTTTCTCGAACAAACGTTACGAAGTTAAACACCTCAATACAAGAAAAAATGCAAGTAAACGATTTTTTTTTCGATGTTAATAAATCCAAACACAGAAGCTCGTTGAAAAAAAGAAATACCAGCTTCGGTTAAATAAATAAAAAATTGCAAGTACACCGTGTGTGAACCGTTTGATTTTAATAGGGAACTTCTGCAGACTCGACTGAAATTACTTTTTTTGCATTTTCGAATTGAAATGATCGCATTGATTGTTTGGTGTAAAACTTGAAATTCTGATATTCGCAGTTATGTTGAAGTAAATCATCAAAGTTTCCGTATGATGTCAGAAGGGGACTTCTGCTCGGAAGAGGATCTTCAATTGACCCTCAGGAGATTTAAAATTCATTTAATCACTATTTTTTAAAATTTTTGTTCTTAAATCTGAATTTCTGTTGCTTAAAAACCAGTATCTTTCCAAAATTAAATTTCTTTGCAAATAAAGAACACTTTTACTTTAATTTGGGTTTCATTAATATTCCAGGCTTTATAATCATTTTCCTTAAATTTTTTTTCTTTAAATCTGAATTTTACTTAAAAACGAATAACTTTAAAATTTATTTGGATTCTTTTAAGTTTAAGTTTACTTGCAAATTAATTAATTTTAAATTTTATTTGAGTTTCTTTAATATTCTTGGCTTTATAATAATTTATTCCCTAAAATTCTGATTTTTTAATGTTGTTTGATGTTAAAAGGGCACTTCTGCAAAATTTAAATTTGAATTTTTTCAAAAATTAAAAATTGTAATATTTTTTTGTTTTTGTCCATAGGTTCATTTTCTACTGTGAAACACTTTAAAGATTTCTTCGACCCTAATTTCGACGTTGTTTACAGCCCATTTGTTTTTTTCTCCTCCTGTAAAATTTTTAAAATTTCAGAAGTTCCCTTTTAAAATGAATCAATAGATGGCAGCACATGTCTTATAACATATAACATGACTTATAAGAAACAATTCAAGAAAACGATTTTTCCGATGTTTATAAATTAAAACACGGAGGTTTGATAAAAAAAAAACTTTTATACTATTATACAAACCAGCTTTCATTAAATAAATAAATAAAAAAAACCCGCAACAGTGGAAGTGAAACTATGAAAGTGAAGTGTGTGTGTGTGGGGGGGGGGGAAGAATCCGCCGTGAATGAATTCACCGCGTTGCCAATAGATGGCAGCATTGTGAAATCTTTCGCGGCGGATCCTATTTTAATTAATATCTTTTTATGTAATTATAATTTGGGAATAATTAAATATTATATGTAATTATAATATGGTCGAAATGCATTCCATGGATTATTTCCTATCTTTTGGTACTTTTACCTCGTTTCAGGATTCAGTGGTTCGTGAGAAGATAGTCAGACATAGATAGATACATACTACGAATTTTAATAGTGTAGAGGATTCAGTGCTTTGTGACAAGATAGCCGGACATAGATAGAAACATACTACGAATTTTAATAGTGTAGAGGATTCAGTGGTTCGTGATAAGATAACCGGACATAGATAGATACATACTACGAATTTTAATAGTCTAGAGGATTCAGTGGTTCGTGAGAAGATAGCCGGACATAGATAGATACATACTACGAATTTTAATAGTGTAGATACATAATAATTTCAAAATAAAATACATCTTGATCTTTATTTCTTGTTTATTTTTTAGTATGTATAGATAAGTTATATAACATGTATTAAGAAAACCATAGATGTCCCCGACAGACCAACTTTGCGAAGAATTCACTCATCGACAAACTCGAGGCTGATAAATGCATGAAAGATCTTTCACCGAGGGTCAATCCATGAACCAGGCCATTTCAAAATTCAAATTCAAGTCAAAATAGACCAGAACTATGTAAACGGCTAATACCTAATACTACATAGTTCCTACCACTAGAAGATTCTAAACAATCAAAGATTTTCACCAAAGGCCAAAAAACAAAGCTGTCAAAAGAGAAAGATTTCAGCAAACAAAAATTCTGATTTTCAAAATCTTAACTTCAAAGCAATACAAGATTCTGTTACCGTCCTTTATATAAAACTAGCTGTTATGCCCGGCGTTGCTCGGGATTAAAATACTTTCATGTCTAATATTTTTGATGTTAAAAACTACTTATGTATAGAAAATTACAATACCCAAAATTCTTTTATCTTCTGAAACGTTTTATAATTAAAATGAGAATATCAATTGAATCAGACGACTTTTAAAAACCGCCGACAACTAATTTTTTCCATAAGTTATTAATATTTGTTGCATTGGTACTTCAAATTTTGTTCAAAAATCTTGTAGTATAAGAAAGTTTTTAAAGGATGTTTTAGGACAATTAATTGCATAGTAAATTTTTAACTAAGAAAAAGCGTTGAAATAAATATAAATGAATAACATAATAAAATTAGTCTTCATCCAGAATTCTTCTAATGTGAGATAGCAACAGTTCTTCTTATGTATTCTTGCTCTTCACCACTAAAAAAAGTTACAAATTGTAAATTTTATACAAAATTTAATTTTTGAAAATTTTTTAAAATGAGGGCAACGCATTAAACGGAAATGAAACTTGTGACATAAAATTCTAATTTTTTAACTTTAAATATGTCAAAAAATGGTTTTTGTGACATAATACATATTTTCAAAAAATAACGCGGAAAATGCCATATCTTGTTTAATTTCCAATTAACTAAATTTTAATAAGATTAGGGCTTTTAAAAGTTGATGATAATCTCTCTCTTCTTATATAAAATATATTTATAAAAATAAGAAAAAATTTCATAAATAAAGATAAATTAGTTCAAAGTCTAACCGTTGCCTAGATATGAAATTGCGTTATTTCAAAATCGTCTGCAGGTAATTAACAATTTAATAAATTTTTAAAAAATAATAAAAATTGACGAAAACATGTCACAGACATAAAATTGGTATAATTATAAAGGTAAAACTTTTAACTTTAAGATGGTATAAAAGTAATTTTAGAGAGATAATTTGCTCCGAAGTAACTGCGGAAAAACGGTTTCGGTTAATTTCTAATTAATTGACTGTTTAATTAACATTTGCACTCTGAAAAGTTGACAGTAATCTTCCCCTTGTCTTAATTAATAAGTGTGCAAAGTTTGGTTGAAATCAGTGCCGTTGTTTAGGAGAAGGAACATACATACATGCAGACATACTTACAAACATACATTTCCACAATGACTTTTATTTATATTAAGATTTACCTTCAGAAATAAATATAGAAGATATATTTTTTTCCTGAAAAGTTTAATTTATATTACTAAGACAGATGTAAATAGAAAATCAAGGCGTTTCCTGTGAACTTTCTTTATAGGATATAAGACAAAATATCATCTATAGCCAGTAAAATTAATTTGCATCAAAGAATAAAACAAATACGCATTACATGAAAAAATCATTTATATTTATATATTAAAATTGTTTATAATGTCAAATAGAACTCAATGGGTAACAGGATGGTATAAAGGTTTGATCATTATCATTGAAAAACAGAAATAATATGAAACTGTTTAATTTATTAAGAAAATGTTATTCGTTAAATTATTATTTCATTTTTTAGAAAATTTTCTTTTCAGTTGATACCATTACAAATGATCCTATCAATAACTGTAAAAAATAATTGTAATATACCGGTAAGCAATGTTAATATTAATAAAAAATAATCTCGCCATGCTAGCTGAGTAACATAGTCTGAGTAAAGCGTAATTTTATCTTACAGGTTGAAAATATAGTACTTACTAGAATACAAAAAAGAGAAAATTATCGAAATATGAAAAATATGACACCAATTAACCAGTGCTATTAAAAAATCCAAGAACTGTGGCTGAAAGTATAGCAATTATTGGAATACAAAAGTTAAATTTTTTAAAAACAATCGAAATATGAAAATAGGATACCAATCTCCAATGGTATAAAAATCCAAAAAATAAAACGAATAATTAGAGTTTACAACCGAGAATAAAATGAAATACCACCCGCAAGAAATAAAAACAAGCGAATGAAAAAAGTAAAAAAATCATTATAAATCCGAATAATCGCTTACAGATTTCCATTACGGAGTTCTCCTCGGTTCATTTATCTAAACCTACTTATCAAAATGCATTTAAGTCCGTTTGCTTTCTTTCGTCTTTTCCTATTTCTTTCGAGGAGCTCAGTTGAACGCGAAATAATGATCTTTGTATGATATCGATTAAATATTAGGAGGGAAATTGTTCAATGACTTGACTGTATCGCTGGAAATCATTGCCGTTTTTTTCCTATTTTCGGATATATAAATGCAATTCACATTGCCTATGAGATAAACATGAGACCTAATTCAAATAAAGTATTTTTTGACTTCTGAAACGTTTGACCTCTAACCTTTGAAACAAAGACTAAAACTGATTATATTAGTAGTTCTGTGAACAGTAGACCCCACTGCCCCCCAATACTAAAAAAAATCTGGAATTTTCTCTTCATCGCATTTTTAAAAAATCTTAGAAAATGTTATTCATTGTGAAGACAGTATTGTTTGTAGGGACACCGGACATCATAATTTGACTCTCGAGGAGATACGGTGGTGTATCAAAGTTGAGCATAATTCTTAAGGTGCGACAAATTTGGATACAATTGTTCGCAATCGGTTGAGGAGAGCCGTGGGACATACAGTAGTCGGAGCTCACATTTTACAATGAAAGTTTCGTCACGATGGCATTTAGGGGGGCGACCAGAAAGTGATAAAGACGAAAAGGGATTTCGACTCATCCCGTTTCACAGAAAGCTGATAACGAGATGGAACTTTCATCAATGGTTTCGTTTGATATGCATAGTATTTACATGCATTTTCGTAAAAATAGCACGAATATTCGGGAAAATATAAAGTGCTTGAAATAAAATAAATTAAAATATAATTAATTAATTAAGGTATGTGCCTACCTTCGGAGCACTTTTTTTGAAAAAAAGGAAATTTTTATTCAACACTTATGTTTTCAGTTATAATGGTGTATAAAACTGTTAATTCAAATGCCATTTTAATGAACAAATTTTTTATTTTCCAAATTTTTACCATTTTTGGTCAAAATTTAGTAAAAATTGACGTTTACGCCAAACTTCCTATAACAAATTCTAATGCATGTATTTCCCTTTTTCTTTCAATAATATATTTGGTATACATTTACCTGTGTTATGAAGCAGAATAGTACTTTAGAGTACCTCCTAAAGTTACTGAGATATACCAAAGTTTGTGTACGCAACAGCTTTTTACAAAAAAAACTATCACTTTTTCAAATGAAAACAGCTCTAAAATAAATAATTATGCACTTTAAGCTATATTTGAGGTTCATAACATACCTAGAGATGTATAGAACACTGTAATTTTATTTGAATATCTTAAAAACTTTTTAAGAAATGAGATTTTTCGTAATCCAAAAAAATGAAAATGGCTATTTTCCAGAAAACGCAAATGAAAATTTTAAAGTCGCACAAAAAATTATATACATATTTTAACAACTTAAAATTCACAGTATTTGTAAGTTAAGCCTTCTTTGACTTAAATTTAAATGAAAATTAATTAAAAATTAACTTTAAATTTTTCTCTTGATAATTTTGTTTTTGGTTCGACTTGTCGCTTCGATTTCTTAATTTTCTCAATATCAATTTCTATGTAGTTTTTTTTAATAATTTCTGGTTCAAGTTTGACATTAAGATGGTTAAATACAGTCATCAGCCTTATATCGCCTGAATTGAATAATTAAACTGCTATTTTACTAACTAATATCAGTATTTGGAGTGAGCGAAATTTTCTTTAGGTAAAATATCCTGTAACTAGAGAAACAGTTGCCAGATACGCCTAGAACAATAGTAAAAAAATAAATAAAACTTAATTCTATATTTAAAAAGTAAATTGTACATTCACATTGTCTAAGAGTAAAGAAGTAGCTGTTTAGATGTGTTTTTTGCATTTCTATGGCTTAGTTTCGGTTTCGAAAATTTCACTTCTGGTTCATAATTTAGGCAATAACTTTGCTTCTAACTATCGAAGAAACTAAAGTAAACCATTTTTGGAATCCTAAATGTATGGGCTTTAATACAAAGTAATAAAAAAATTTCGAAAATTTTCATAAAAACTTCGATTTTAGGGTAGGCACATACCTTTTAATTAATAAAATTAAAAAATTAATTAAATAATTAAATTAATTAAATTAAATAAATATAATAAATTAAAGTGAAAATATAAGATCTTGTTGATAGCTGTTTCTCCTGTTTAGTTCCATCTAATCTTGTTTTTCTCTTTTCGTGAAAGGTTCCTCGGTGATTCTATCAAACGGTTCATATTATAATGTAAGGCTCCAATTAATTTCAAAGTTTATTTTGGTAATAAAACAGCGAGTGTCAACGAAACATTAAGATTATGACAACAGAGTTGTAAACAAACACAGTTGGCTTATCACTATGTATCGTTATCCGCATTTCGCTAAATAAATGTTATCTTTTTTCATAATATTTGGCTATCGTTTAGTTCTAAATTTATATTTAAACTCATTAACCATCTAAACCATTTCTTTTATACCTTATATGGCGCAGTCGGTAGGATTTTATGTAGCTAAATCAATTTGCCATTTTTCTTCAGTAATCTCGCCGATAATCATTAAAATGCGGTCAGATTGGGGTATAGTAAAAGGAGCTTTTTCCAAGAGAGCGTCTTTTGCGTAAATGTATTCTACTCAGCTTTCGTTCCTCTTAAGTTTACGATCACTTTGATGTGCTGAAAATTCTTGCATTGTAATGCGACTTTTTAAATCTTGATGTGATAGCAGTTTTCCACTCAGACCTGTCATTATAACGGTAACCCTGAGTTATTTGCCAGTTTTTACCTGATCCGGCAAGACATGAGATAGAGTTTGTCAATTTGAGTTCAATTGTCCAGTTTGCTAGTGTTGAAACTCTTTCAACTTCTTTTATCCACTCAGACAGACGCATCATCCATTATATTTCCTTGAAATGTTTGAATAGAATTTGCCGTATTGTTAGTTGACGTAATTTGTATTAAATTTGGCAAATTTACTTGCCATTCTAATAACTGTTTTGGGGATTCCATTAACGTAGTGAGAACTGAAACAATATTTGGATCAATTTTTGAAGAAGGTTGTGGAAGTTGGCGATTTTTTAATACTTCAACTTGCATCGGCAGCTGTAGGATTTCGTTCAATAAATCTGCGATGTTCGGAAATGTTTGAGAAATTTCATATTGTTTTGCTAATTCAGCAGCAGCTCTTGTACTTCGCTTATTTTTAGGCGGTATATCGAAATATTTTGAAAAAGATGGCACCAAGAAATCACAGAGAAAAATCCAATCCTTAAATTGGTTATTTAAAAAATGTCATTGAGAAAATTTCACTATTAAATAGGCATCAAATTAAAGTAACTTTTCCAACTCACTTCGCTAGAACTAAGAAGATGGAATTCAAAATAATTTGGCGATAAATATTAGAATTTGCAAATATATATATATATATATCAAGAAGCACTTACTAAGCGAAAAGCTGTCGTTGCTATGAAGATCAGACCATTTATAAGGTATGCGAAATTATGTTGGCGAGATCGCATTTCTTGGCGAGAAGCGTCTGATAATTCCATTTAGGCTTAACAATTACAAGCGAATTTTTAAAGCTCTTTAAATTGCCGACTGTGATATATAAGGTATAAAAGAAATGGTTTAGATGGTGAATGAGTTTAAATATAAATTTAGAGCTAAAAGATAGTCAAAGATTATAAAAATAGCGAAATGCGGATAACGATGCGCAGCTATACATAGCGATAAGCGAACTGTGTTTATTTACAACTCTGATGTCATAATCTTAATGTTACGTTGCCACTGACTCTTTTATTACCAATTAAATTAATTAATATGATAATTATATATAATTAAAATAATTATTTTATTACCGGATTAAAATAAATAGAAATAAAACATATAAAACGTTTTCTATTGCTTCAAGAAATATTTCTGCCAAATTTGAAGGAAATCGAACAAAGCATTTGGTCGTAATCGCGTAATAAACAAATTTACAGACAGACAAAGTGCTTAATGCTTGAGTTAAAACGTAGACTTCGCTTCTTTCGGTCAATAACTATAATTAAAAACAGGCCATTTTTGTAAAGATTTTTTTATCTTGAATGAAAATATTGTTTCTTGTTTGTTCTACTTATTATTAAACCCGATGTCACTACTTTCAGTTAATTCCATTTGTTTATGAGCAATTTAAAATGGCTATAATTAAAAAAATAAATTAAAAATAATGGTGGAAATCAGAGAAAAAATCCCTCAGCAATCAACTTGCATGATTGAAGATCTTCATTTTATTTATTTACTTATTTATTTTTGGATTTTAAAATTTAAAAAAAGCATTTCTTTCGGACTATAGTTTTCGAAACTGTAACCAAAAGCTCCAAAATTACGAAATCAACCGTCAATGAAAAGATAATTTTGGATAGTTTTAGAGGATTTTTATTGATGCCATTTGAGATGATTTGTTAGTTTAAAATGTAGGTAAAATCCTTTCCTACTGCATATTTGGAGTAACATTCTTAAGCGGAAATAGACAAGAAAACTAAGGGGAAATATCCCAAATTTTTATTTATTTATTTTTAATACTTTTATTTAACTTGATTTGTCTCATGGTCTTAAACATGAAATTTTATAACCGATTTCCTTATGTGCTAAACTTTTGAAATTTTAAAAAAGATTACAAATCTTTTTAATTCATACTAAATACTCAAATACAGAGTTTTCCAGGACCCTTGACTTGTCAGTCATTCCATTAACTGAATAAAAATCGACGGGAGGCTGCCTCTGCGAAACAGCCGCTGGGATTGAGGGGCGTAGACTTACTTACCTTACTCAACTGTGACTTTCTGTGTGTAAAGTAGCTCTATGTGACTATTAACTCTATAATCAATAGTGACTATTAGTCTAGTGTGACTATGTGACTCTATCTATTTAAAATTCTTCGTGATTTTCACCAACTTTGCGACTCGACTTCAAAAATTATTTTTGCAATCTTCAATGTTCTTTTCTCTTTAAATGAAAGCCTTAACCTTTCTCTGTTAAATGAAAGTAAAACCAACTCTCTATGTTATTTGGTTATGGAGCTATAGGCGTTTAACTTTATCACGAAATTCGACAATTCGAATTCTTGAGTAATATTTCGCGCGATCGATGAATGAATTACCTTAGTCTGTATGCGCGCGCATCGGTCGCTGTGACGTCATCAAAATGTTTCGTGATTTTCACCAACTTTGTAGCTCGACTGTGCCTAAACAGTAATTCCGAATTCTAAAATTCTTTTTGCAATCTTCAATGTCCACCTTTATCTATTAAATGAAACTAAAACCAACTCTCTGTTTTATTTAGTTCCGGAGCCATAAGCGTTCATCTTTAGCGCGAAAAGCGTCATAATTTTTTTCTTTCCCGACACGCCATTAGACCACTATGGAAAGACGTAAGTCTACGTCAAAAATGGACCACACAGATTTACAGCTAATTTGAAAACGAGAACAGATCCTAAGTATAATGTTCTGAAATTTAAAAGATACTTGATTTTAATTTGAAGATTTTCGATCTCGTAAATCATCTTATTATCTTCTATAGTCCTATATCTGTAAATCTTGTAATATAGTACATGGCTATTGCCAATTAAATGAAAACACAAAATTAGTTTTCCCTGAAAATAAAGAAAAATATCTCGAGGCCTCCCCCACAGTTGCCGGCAATTGCCTACTTTGCCTATTTGATAATCCGGCCCAGGAAGAACTTAATCCATGCATCTCGTTAGGGTTTTGAATATTTTTGTTCACATACACACACGGATAAAAAAACAGGCATAGAGACATATTTCAGAAGCGGTTTTTCATATTCAGTAGCGCAGTAGGCAGCGCGTCAGTCTCACAATCCACTCCAAAAAGGAATCTGAAGGTCTAAATCTGATGATTCCCCGGAAGTTTTAGACTATTACCCAACTTTTTCTTTGTATACTTCGTAAACAAGAATGTCTAAAAAAAAGTAGATCATAGTTTAATAAAATACTAAACAGCAAATCTGAAACTCAATCTGTATCTTAATCACACACATTATTTTATAGAAGATTTCCGTGACTTTGATGATTTGCAGTGAAATCAAATCGATCTAAGTATGTGAACTTTTATAGAAACTAAAAAGAAAGTTTTCTACAGGTTTTTTTACCACCACTTTTGCCCTTCTCTTGACCTGAGAAAGAGTCTAAACCACTTAACCAACAAAATCGCACCAAACCACTGAGGGGACTAACAAAAAGTGTTGTAAACGACGGGAAATCGTTAAAGACGGGGTAATTCTGTACAAACAAACAAACTGCACCAACAAAAAGATTCGTACCAACACTTCACAAATATCAAGCAGTATAAGTAAACAAATAAACCTCACGTGAAGACCCAAGATCGCTGCATTGAAAATAGACGATGATGGAGTAGAACACCAATTATCCGAAGTCCAATTATACAGAACTCTAATCAATCTAATTTATAATTTTGTGCATAATTTGTAATTATATTGTATATGTACACTATATGGCCAAAAGTATCCGGACAGTTTCAGATTGTCACATTTTTTAGAATTTCTCCGGAAGGGTATAACTGATTGCCTTTAAACTTCGACCATGTAAAGAATAGACTGTCACTCACATTTTACATGTAAGATTCGATCCTGAGGGCAATTAGGGGAGCGTCTACAAACTGATGAAAACAAAAACTTTTTTGGGCTACCCCGCTTCACAGAATGCTGATAACAAGATGAAACTTTCAGAAATGTTTTATGTGTGTTTCAGTGTTTAATGTGCATAATATTTATAGGAATTTTCGTAAACTCAGCACAAATATTTGGGAAGTTATAAAGTTTTTCTTAAAAAATCCTAGATTTTCCCACCTGTTTAACATGCAGCGTTCTCTGTTATATTATATTAAACTTACAAAAAAAAATGACAATATGTTGAAAAAGCATTTTGTAAAAATTTGGAAAAAAGTTTGAATATTACAGGAAATATGAGCATTTATAGTAAATAATGTTTTACTGCGTTTGCGCGAAACATAGCGTAATTTTTCTTTCATAATTTTAAAACCAGATATATAGGGCAACTTATAAAACAATCAGTTCAATACCATTAGTATTCAGAAAGATATCGGCATTACAACGAACAGAATTATAGCTCCTATCGAAGAGAAGCTAAAAGATGAGGGGTTGTACACAAATTGATATTTTTAAAACTTATATCTTTGA
This sequence comes from Araneus ventricosus, assembly GCA_013235015.1. Classification (NCBI taxonomy): domain Eukaryota; kingdom Metazoa; phylum Arthropoda; class Arachnida; order Araneae; family Araneidae; genus Araneus; species Araneus ventricosus. The sequence continues at coordinate 691,027 of BGPR01000187.1, read as the reverse complement.
ATAGTTATATTGAATTGTATAGTGGTTAGAATTTGTTGAATACCCATGAACACTTATCAATTACGTGCATAATTTAAACTCCAGCTAATTAGACACTATAAATAACAAAAATTTTATTACTATAATTATATCATTTACATGATTATTAACAAGTTACATATTGTTACAATTTTACGGCCAAACGATATTTTTAAATATATTTCTTTTATGGCCAAACAATTTTTTTATGTAATTAATTTCTTTTCTTAAAATATTTTAATAATTCTACAAATACATTTTTTTATTCGTTACAAATATTTCAAGTGTTCATGGGTATTCAGCAAATTTGAACCACTATACAATTCAATATAACTATTCAAAGATATAAGTTTAAAATTTTCAATTTGTGTACTACAACCCCTCATCTTTTAGCTTCTCTTCGATAGGAGATAAAATTCTGCTCATTGTAATGCCGATATCTTTCTGAATACTAATGATATTGACATGAATTTTTTTAATATAAGTTGCCCTATATATCTGGCTTTAAAGTTCTGAAAAAAAATTACGTTATGATTCGCGCATGCGCAGTAAAGCATTATTTACTAAAAATGCTCATATTTCCTGTAATATTCAAACAATTTTTTTTAAATTTTTACAAAATGCTTTTCTAACATATTGTCATTTTTTCTGTAAATTCCGTATAATATATCAGAAAACTTTGTATGTTATAAGCAAAAAACAGGTGGGAAAATTTGTGACTTTTAAAGAAAACCTTTATATCTTCCCGAATATTTGTGCTGAGTTTACGAAAACTCCTGTAAATATTACACACATTAAACATAACCATTTCTGAAAGTTTCATAGTGTTATCAGCATTCTATGAAGCGGGGTGGGCCAAAAATATTTTTGTCTTCAGCAGTTTGTAGACGGTCCCCTAATTGCCCTCAGGACCGAATCTTCAATGTAAAATGTGAGTTACAGTCTATTCTTCACATGTTCGAAGATTAAGACGGTCAGTTAGTCATTTCCGGAGAAATTCTAAAAACTATGAAAATCTGAAAGTGTTCGGATACTTTTGGCCATATAGTGTATGTAACGAATCTTCATGTATAATTTAATATGTAGGGTTTTTTACACGTAAAACTTAAATTATTCACAGTTTTCTGTACCTTATGTTTGGTAAATTTAACTTCATGAATTAAATTTAAGTTTTTTCTATATATGTCCGATGCATTTTTTACTTAATTTTTGACCTTTATATAATCACTCGAATTTTCGCATATTCCAATCGACCCGTTTAATTCAGATAATTGGAATTCTACTGGCATATATTCACCAACCATTAACAATGTCAGCTTTCCTTTTTACTTTTTCGTATACGAAGTATACAAAGAGAAAGTATTGTAATCGTCAAAAAATTCGAACTCGAGATTTTGACGAATCTCCACGTTTTAGACCTCCCTGAGTCCGAAAAACACAATTTTGGAATTATGTCTGTCTGCGTGTCTGTCTGTGAACACGATAAGAGCTACGGGGATGAAATTTGGTATGTGGTCTTTAAACATAATTTGTAGGTTTCTATCAACTTTTGGACAAAATCCGTCAACGGGAAGTCTGTCTGTATGTTCGAGGTCATGCGAACGCTATAACTCAAAAACTTGAAAATCCAGATGGATAAAATTTGGTACACAGTTTTATCGTCATGAATGTAGGTCCGTATAAAATTTTGGGTCAAATCCGTCAACGGGCTGACTGTCTGTCGGTCTGTATAATAGCATACTTGTTCTAATCCATGCGCATGCATAAATGCCTGTGCAAAGAAAGGATACTCCGAAACTTGGCAGTTTGCCAAAAACCAATTCTGGCGGCGAGATTTTGTAAGGAAGCAAACATTTAGGGCGTCTCGTTTTACTTGCGTATTGAAAGCAATCTCTGCGCATGCGCAACCTATTCTCCTGTTTTCTTCTCCGCAAGCGGAACTCGCATTGCTAGAGTTTGATAAAAAAAATAAATATTGCGAAGTTTTAATACATACGTATCTTTTTGAATATGATTCTTCACCTCAATATTTTACTATCACTATAATCAACAATGAAAAACCTTCTGATAGTCATTGCATTCTGGGTTACAGCTGGTTCGAACTTTTTATCAACGCAGGGGGAAGGGAAATGACAAATATTTGAAAAGTATACGAGAAAGTTTAGGGGAGACCACTCCCGCTGGTTTCTTTAATCCTTCCAAAACACTTGCTAATAAAGACCCATCTATAAGTATTTTTATAAGAACTCCAACATTTCGTTATGGTTAAAGAAAACCAATTAGTATTACGTAATAGTAAACTGTGAGATTTTCTTTCGTCTCCATGAGACAGAAAGATGATCAAGCGTCACCAAATTTGCCCCTACCTATATTTCGGTATCAAGCTGGGCTCTTTAATATCAATATTAAAATACTACTTAGTGTTGCAGCAAACAAAAGTTTTGCTCACGCTATCAATGATTTACTGCAAAAGAACGCTGATTTACCGAGGGCGCCCAACTCATGGTCACGTTACAAAAGTCAAACGCGCATCGCCAATTTAATTACGAAACAAAATGTAGATCTTACAAAGAAACCGGCGGGAGTGGTCTCCCCTAAACTTTCTCGTATACTTCCTAAGTGGAGATTCGTCAAAATCTCGAGTTCGAATTTTTTTGACGATTACAATACTTTCTCTTTGTATACTTCGTATTTTTGACGGATTTGGCCCAAACTTTAATACGGACTTACAATCATAACGATAAAACTGTGTACCAAATTTTATCCATTTAGCTAATCAAGTTTTTGAGTTATAGCGTTCACATGACCGCGGACATACAAATAGACAGACTTCCCGTTGACGGATTTTGTCCAAAATTTGATACAAAACTACAAATTATGTTTAAAGACCACATACCAAATTTCATCCCCGTAGCTCTAATAGTTTTCGAGTTATCGTGTTCACAGACAGACACACACACACACACACAGACAGACACACAGACATAATTCCAAAATTGTGTTTTTCGGACTCAGGGAGGTCTAAAACGTGGAGATTCGTCAAAATCTCGAGTTCGAATTTTTTGACGATTACAATACTTTCTCTTTGTATACTTCGTATACGAGAAAGTAAAAAAACCGGACTTGTAGTTACAGCACAATATAAGTCAAGTTAGACGACTGATGTCATGCGCAGTTACGTTTGACAGATGGCAATAACGTCGGTAAATTACTCATTTCACTTAAGACTTTTAATTTAAAACGAACTAATCGAATTTTGTGTTTAAAGAATATTTAAATGCAAAGCAATATTCACAAATGTTAATCAAAGATCATAAATATGTGACTTTTTACGTACTTTTATTTAGCATAACTTGTTTCATATTGGTAATGATGAAATATTGTTATTGATTCTTTTACTTACTTTCTGATGTGCTATAATTTAGAAATTTTGCATACTTGTGAGTTCTCGTAATATTTTCATAAATTAATTATGAGTTAATCGATCGATTTAATTAAAGATTTATTCATTACACGTGGCCCCACCTGGCAGTGAATTTAAGAAAGATTGATTTCAAGATTGATTTATTCTAGTTACTGCAACAAAGAGTAGCTAATGCATCTCATTAGGCAAGGTATCTTTGAAGATACAAACCACCATTGACAGGTATGCATGTGTGAACTGGCTCGTGCAGGACTGAGGAAACTTCACGCAACACTGAAGGAACTAACTCATGATGGCAATTATAACTTTAATAAACTTATGATAAAAGTAAGGCAAATGATAATTAATTGAATATTGTGAGGTCTTGAAAAGCACCCACCAATTTCCCACGCGAAAGTTGACTGGACCTCCCAGATAGCTAGCTGAAAGCAATCGGAGAAAGGGATGCCGACGCCGTTAAAACCCTTTCCTGATTACATCATCCGGAGGGACTTGTTTGAAACGCGGCGCCGACTGACCTCGGGCGAACACCCAAGCAGCCAGGACCAAAAGCATTGCGTTGTGCCTATGGCCAATAGCATTACAGGATCCAAGACAGAGATTTGTCATTGGGGAAAACTGTCTCCTTCTTCGACAAATGAAGATAGCTGAACTTGTGATCCCGCCTCGGAGGGCAGGGTCAAAGGTGCTTTCTAAACTGGAACTCTGAAGGGATCAGAGATGATCGAGAGATCAGGTTAGAGTTCGTTTGGAGAACCGAGATTAAAATTCTCGTGACCTAGAATTTTGAAAGGCAGCTCTCAGGCTGAGAAGCTGTTGGATCGGGCCTTGTCCCGTGAACCGAAGCCAATCTTTGGCTGATTACCGCTCGTCACGAGCTAAAAAGCATTTTTAGGAATTCTTATCGAATTGGACGTGCCCTACGTCACTGCAAATTACCTACTTGGATTTTGGTATAACTCATGAGCGGTTATACGTAGATATTTGAGCGGTCTAATCCCCCAAATCACTTTTCCGGCCAACGGACTTGTACTCGCCTTGAGTAGAACTCTCCAATTTACCTACGAGTGAATTCGTGACAAATCTGCGATTGAATCCAGATTTAACTTTGACTTGTTTACGCTATCTCGTCCTGAGTTAAGCAGAATTGTTTTAAACTGATGTTAATTTGTACATTGTTGTAGAAAATCATTTAATCAAGAATCTTAATTAAAAATTAATATCCTAATATTGTTGTGTCTGGTGAGTCCTTCATAGCTTAGTATCACTGAGCTAAGACCCTACAATATGCCGACAATAGGAACATAAAGCGAGAGTGAGAAGACAGATAATGTTTGAGCCTTTATAGTACTCAGCTCTCCACTACGCATGAGCAAGGTAGAAAGCGCACGCAGGACGAATCTGTTGCCACAATACAATTAAAGTAAAAAATATACTTTTTAGTACACTAATAAAAGAGTGTTTTAAAAAACTATTTTTATATTATTTTGCTTCGAAATATTTCAAGTTTAAAAATTATTTTTCATGTTTATGCCAATAAGTTTTCCTTTAAATTTCGCTCAAATTAACATTTTTTCACTCCTATTCAAAATCAAAGACAAAATGACTATAATAAACATCAACAATGAATAAAGAAACCCAGCGGAGACGGGTTTATTCCTACTTTCTCGTACTCAATATGACAACTATGGCTTATTTATCTGCCACCTTGTTATTCTTTTAAGTTATCGTGTTCACATACATACGGACATACAACCGGATAGTCTACTCGCTGGCGGAGTTAATCCAAAATTAGACGCAAATAATTAATTTTGGCATAAAGATTACATCTAAAATTCACCGCTTAACTGGATGCCTTTTAGATTCATCATGTTTGCACACGGACGAATAGATTCATCCAATATTTGATAGAAATCTACAATTTTGATGTAAAGGCAGCGCACCAAATTTAACCCTTTTAGTTTTTGGGATTATCGTGCTCACAGACAGACATAACTTCAAAAAAATGACGGGGGGCTGTCTTTTCCAAAGAGCCGCTGATGTTAAAGGCGCAGGACTACTTTACTCGCGTGACTCATTTGTTTCTCGAAGCTTCTCGGATTCTCTTTGTTACTCGCGATACTCTTTTGTTTCTCGAAGTTAAAAGCGATACTCTTGTTTCTCGAAGTTACTTGTGATTCTCTTTTGTTTCTCGAAGTTACTCTCGATTCTCTTTTGTTCCTCTGAAATACTAATGTGTGGCAAATTGGCGAAATAAAGTGAAACTAAAGTTACATTGAAAATTGTTTTATTTCTTAATAAAATATATTACAAAGTCAATTCTTTTGTTTTGAATTCTTCACTCATGCTCCGATATGTTACAATTCTGTGTAGGATCGGTCGATGATATGAAAAGTAACATACATAATTTAATAATGTAATTCTTTTCTTACCTTCTCATATCTCGTTTGGCCTCTCGTTGGCGTTTCCTTCTTTGTAAATTTACATTGGGAGCCATTATTATATTCAATTTGTGGAAACAAAATTTTCAACTCAATCACGAAATCTCGCTCGCGAAAACGTTGCAAGCCAGAGCGTCAGCCAATTGTGCTCGCGCACCTCATGCGTGTGGCGTCACCAATTCATGCATATTTTTGCCCAACTTTGCGACTCAGTAGTCGCTGAACTACAATTACGATTTTCAAATGTTTTTTTGGAACTTCTGTTGTTACCCTTTATCTCTGATATAAGACATTAGTTATGTTCTTAACATATGTAGTTATCGAGATATAGAGGATCTCCCATACCAAGTTCTGTGGCGTTTTGACGTCCGAATCAAATTCCTTCCTGAGACCCCAATGGGAGGAACGTAGTCCTACGTTGAAATGCTTTCTTCGAACTTAAAGAGGACCAAAGTGAGAAGATTCATCAAGATATCGAGTTCAAAATTTTTGATGATTAAAATACCTTCAATTTGACTACTTCTTATACGAGAAAATAATAATCCACTCAGTTTCTCAAGATGTTGCCTTCACAGTTGATTTTCCCAGCTTAATATTGGCAAGAATTACAAAACATAATCATTATTTTCTCTTTCAGGCGTGTGAATCAAATTCCTTCCTGAGACCCCTATGGGAGGAACGTAGTCCTACGTTAAAATGATTTCTTCGTACTTAAAGAGGAGCAAAGTGAGAAGATTCATCAAGATATCGAGTTCAAAATTTTTGATGATTAAAATACCTTCAATTTGACTACTTCTTA
>BGPR01000187.1:655387-665488 GCA_013235015.1 Araneus ventricosus | reverse complement strand
AAATAGTCACAGGGAGTCAAATCCGGCGAATATGGAGGCCAATCCATGCCTGCACCAGTAAATTTGGGATATTCCAAAGCAATGACTCGATTCCCGAAGTATTCATCAAGAAAGCGAAACACTTGTTCGGTACGATGTGGTCGGGCTCCATCTTGCATAAACCATTCAGTACGTGGTCGATCCTCTAACACTTGCTGTGTGGCGACAAATTGTTCCAAAATTGCAACGTAACGTTCACTAGTGACCGTTCCTCGAATGAAAAAAGGGCCAATAATGCCTCTGCTGCATACTGCAGCCCACACAATAACTTTAGGAGAATACAGGGGTTTCGCTTCACACCAATATGGATTTTCGGAACCCCTAAATCGCCAGTTCTGTTTATTCACGAATCCATTCAGGTGGAAGTGTGCTTCATCTGTAAACCATATGCAGCCAACATCAAATCCTTCACTATCAATCATTGTGAGCATCTGATTAGCAAAGTCAACCCTTTGTTGCACAGCTCGTACGGGTATGGCCTGGTGAGTTTGAATTTTGAATGGAAACATGTGTAGGCTCTTTCTCAGTATTTTCTGCGTGCTGGAACGCTTCAAACCAGTCTCAGATGCAATTCTACGGACGGATGACATTGGATTTTGCTGAATAATTCCAGAAACTGTGGCGACATTTTCAGGCGTAACTGCAGTTTGCTGGCGGCCAACATTCCCCACTAGATCATCAGTTACGCTGCCTGTTCGTTGAAATTTGGCGAAGAGCGTACGAATGGTTTTCGCATCCGGTCCTTTTGGAACATTAAATCGTGCTTGAAAACTGCGCCTTGTTGCCGTAGGACTCTCTTTTAACCTGTGGTACTCTAGCACCAGAAAAACGCGTTGTTCAATGGAGTACATGGTTTTAATCTCTTCCTTCGGTACGCTAACCTCCTTTCACGCTTCAATAGTGGAACTGATCGCTCTGGGCTTCCGATCACTATTTATACTAGGCATTACGTATGGCGATTACAGCGCCATCTATTTGCAGCTTTTGTAACTATTATTTCAAACTGGTGTAAAAATTCTTACAGCTTTCACAATAAACATACCGTTTACTGCATTCCTCTATCGATCTTTGTTTTCGAGATATTTAATTTTGAAATCAGGGAGTCCTTTTCTGGACACCCTGTAGAAGCTATGGGGCCTCAAAGCCTATTCGATGTACATTTTAGTGCTAAACTGATGATGAATTTGTGACATTGGGTGGGAGGAGGGGCCTCAAAGCAATTTTGCGCCGATGGCCTATGCTTATTTGCTATTTGAGATATTATTATCTTGTTTTTTAAATCTGAAATATACTTTTGGGTCTAATGAGCTATGAATAAGTTTTTTGACACTGAAACAACTCTCTGTTAGAAAATCTATTTTCTGCCTTTTCCCGGTTATTTGAAATCATTTGTTCATCAATTCCTTGATGTGGATGGGTATTTTTTTTATGATAGTTTTCGAGGTAAAATTGCAAACTCCCAAGATTAGCTGCGATCAGTCTCAGAATGGTAATTCATGACAACTTTACTACGGGTAGACATTGCATCAACAACGCATTGCAACTTTACTATAAGTAGACATTACGCTAGCAATGCTTGGAAACTCTAGTACTGGTAGATATTACGTTAACAACGCACGGCAACTTTACTACAGGTAGACCTTCCACCGGGAGGCAGAACGAGTATGTACGGATGAGAAGCCGCCGAAAAAGTAAGCAGGTTCTCGCTCCCCTATGGGTATAGTAATGGTGAGGGGTTGAGTTGCCTCCACTGGGGTGACGGGATGTATCTCCTGCGGGACGTGGCGGCGATGGCCGTTAGTACTCCGACCTCAGATGTTGTTGCGATCGTTCTTCGAGGACCCCAAAACGCTAAGGCAGGGCGGGGGTAACTTGGTTTCCGTTTACTATAAGGTAGAGTTCCTACCAGGGGGGCACCATGAGTATGTGGATGAGAATGGTGAGGGGTTGAGTAGCCTCCACTCCGATGACGGGACGTGCCTCCTGAGGGAGGGGATGGGCCGAGGCCGGTGATGGCCATTAGGATTCCACTCTCGGTTCATGTATTAACATCGTGACGACTATCATTCAACTGATCCCAGATTGCACAATTTTGATTACTATACGTAGACACCATATCAACAAATCTAACTGTCTTCGTTCGTACTGAATTTCATTTTTATCATATTTTGCCGTCTCCAGGCAAAACATTCATAGGATAGTGGAATTCATTAGTGGAAACAGAGATCTCTTCCAACCCCCATCTAACCTTCAACTTTCCCACGAGCTCAACCAACAAGCTCCAAATGACCAGACCAAAAAACCAAAGCCTCCTTTCAAAACTTGATAGATATTGCGTCTCCAGAGAGCAACTATTACGTGCCTTCAAAATCAAGTATCTCGCATTAAACAACCAAGAAAAGAAACCAACACAGAATTGTATAATAGTGTAAATATCTGTAGTGTATATAGTGTAAATATCTGTAGTATATATAGTGTAAATATCTGTAGTGTATATAGTGTAAATATGTGTTTGATTTAAATAAAATTCCTGTGTCATATTATCAAACAGTTCAGTGATAATCGTCACGGGTACGGGGGTAAGAGTCTGCGTTCTGTTCTGTATTTCGGCATGTGTTAGCGTTTTACCAAAGTAGTAAACTAATTTGCAGTTCATTGACGGTAAACAATAATTCAAAGTTGCCATTTAACCTTCGGTTGGGCGCAATACAAATGCTGACACGCTCGGGCGCAACTCATCTCTGAGATTAAAAGTTAAATTTTTGCTTAGGCTTAAGGAAAAGTTTATTAAACTGAAATATTTGGTCATACAAAGCTATGTTTGCGGTTTTAAATAACTTTTTAATATTTCCTTGCAGTTTCAAGTAACAAAATGTCTAGGAATTCGAAAGGGAGTTGACGTTTGTTTTCCCGGAAGATGGCACTGTTGTCGTTGAGAGCCTGAAACAATTCGACATTTTTGAAACAATATATTGGAAATAACGATCATTATCATTGAACTAGAAAATCACCCGTCATGTTATGACGGATGCAAATTGCCTTTTCATGCGAGAGATTTCCCGTCAAATCTGACGTGTTTAAATAGATACATATGCGAGAAAAATGTTTAACATTGATTGAAAACAAATAAAATAATCATATGTTTTAAGACGGGAAATATTTCTTTTATTTACATATTTCTTTATTCCGAAAACCTCTTGGTAAACAATATTCCGTGTGAAGTATTTTTCGTGGTTTAACGATTTTCCTTGTACTTCAGATGTCTTTGCGTAAATTTTAACGTTGCCAAAAATATTATCAAATTATATCATCACGATTGCAATAAATAATGAGATGCATCGTGGCGTCCAAATTATATCACGCGCATGATATACCACTGACGTAATTTACTATCTTCTATTACAAAACGGAAATTAATTTGAAATATATGATTAATATAATTTAAAATTTCTCGGGAACTATTAATCATGGAGAGATACATTTTATATCAATCGATAGAAAATTTTATTTCACTATTTTAGAGTTATACTGAAATTTAGGTTCTCTAACAATGAAATAATACTGTTTAACGTCTCGCAGTACTATGGCGCGAGTTTTATCGTTGATGACGTCAGAGCGTTACCGAAAAACAGATCTGGGCTATTATATTAGTAATTAGGGGCTGGGACACAGGCATACGAACTTTTGAAGGTATATAAATAGAAATATTGAGACAAATTTTGGAAATCAAAAACAAAAGCATAATCGGGCGCAACTCATCTATCAGATTAACGTGCCCCTCACGTACATCAAAAGAGCAATAGGAAAAAACCACAACATCCTAGTGTGAGTGGTAGAGAACCAGGAAGCTAGTAGAGGTCCCACACCTTTCTCGGTAAAACCCTCACTTAGGGACAAAAAATATGTGTGCTTCATCTCACAAATTAGATGCGCCCGACCGAAAGTTAACCTTTTGGGTACATTTGATGAGTGAGACTCGTCATCTGCTTACTTGGGCGAAGTTACGGTGGACGAGTGAGACTCGTCATCTGCTTACTTGGGCGAAGTTACGGTGGACAAGTGAGACTCGGCATCTGCTTACTTGGGCGAAGTTACGGTGGACGAGTGAGACTCGGCATCTGCTTACTTGGGTGAAGTTACGGTCGACCAGTCTAACTCGTCATCTGAATTTAAGAAGAATTATTGGCGCAAGTGGTCCTGCCAAATTATAATATCCGTGGGCGTCCTACAAGTAGCGATGCGCCACATCGTTTGCAAGCGAAAAATTGGGCACATTTTCCGGAGAATATTCCGGCAACAGAATTAAAGAAACACCCTACAAAACGGTGTCGCGTATGTTATAAACATAAAATAAGAAAAGAAACCACTTGGCAATGCAAACAATGCCAGGTACCTTTGCATTTACCGACATGTTTTGAAAAATACCACACGGTACAAAATTATTAGACTTTGAGTTGGTTCTTGTTCTATATAAATATTTATATTTTGTTTCATTTATATATTTATTTATATTTTATAACTAAAATGCTGTTTCGAAAATATATTTATATCACTAATATGAGTATATTCCAAATAAAATGTATTACTTTTGTATATTAATCCATATAGAGACAAATTAAATCCGTCCCATGGGCATAAAAATCTTCAAATAATTCAGTACTCAAAGGGTTGAAATTAAGAAGAAATAGCATTTAAATGCTAATTCGAGCAGCTATGTATAAATTTTAGCAATGATTAACTTGAAGACCTCTCACTATTTAATATTAGAATAAAGGCAGCAAACCTCTTCGTTTACGAATGATCGATTTACTCTGGGATCAATGAAAGATTGCCGAGCCATTTCTACTTTTCCTATTGTATTAACCAAAACTTTTTTTCTGTCTGTTCACTCTGTTATTCTGATAGGACTCACGAAAGCTCGATAAGGCTCGCTTTGATCGTGGAAATCGGACATCTGGAAGGTATTGTTACGAGAGATTGAAGAATTATCATCACTACTGATGAGATAATAAAACGCGATATTACAGTTCGAACAACTGTCGAACTCGAGTTTTGTTACTTTTAAACATGGTCATTTGAATATGAATTCGAAATGGAAAGGATGAGTAAGGTGTTTGAATTGGATGTTAGCTGGACATGAACGTTTTTCAGATTTTTATTAGTCAACTTTTGGAAAATAATAACAGATTTCGTTCTCGTCGAGTTCAAAATCTTCATCTCAATCGGGTTAATTTATTACTTACTCGCACATAAAGCATAGAGAGAGAAAGTCTTGTTATCGTCAAAAAATCAATCCCAGCTTCCCAGAGTCCGAATAAACCATATTTGAAATTATGTCTGTCTATCAGAAATTCGGAAACGAACCAGATTGATGAATAAAACGTAGTTTGTTCTCTATAGACAAATATTGTAAATCCGTATGAAATTTTGGAAGAAGTCCGTCAAAAATAAATCTGTACTTTTGTCTGTCTGTTCTCCAATCCTGCTGGTTTTAATAAGAAGATATATGGCAAAAAGTTATGACGAAATAGCATTATTTAATCATAGTCTTATAATATTATTGAAATTTTATAAAACGTTTATGAATACAGATTTTTTTTAAAGTTTTTAAAAATTTCCTTAATGATGTACACCTAATTGATCTACTTTCAGATTATGTTTATACTTAAATGTTAGTTGAGAATGAAAATAATTGATACTTCCGGTTTTGATGTTGAATCAATCATCTTTAATTCAAATGAGTAAATAGAAACCGAATTACTACTGTCTTCTTATTCAAGATGTTTGCTTACACTTCACCTAAAGAGTAATGTTACATGTATCTAATGTAAATGTATTGTAAATCTAAACAATTAATTCATACTTCTTATTCTAGATCGTTTCTTACACCTCACCTAAAGAATGAAGTTACATGTATCTAATGTAATTGTAATGTAAATCTAAACAATTAATTCATACTTCTTATTCAAGATGCTTGTTTACACCTCACCTAAAGAATGATCTTACATGTATCTAATGTAAATCTAAACAATTAATTCATACGGATTAAAGCTTAATTCATTTAAAACATTCCCTTTTCTTTTGCTTCCTTTTATAATAGCAAAATTGTGGTGACTCGCTTATTGAATACCTTTCCATTTAAGTAGATTTTATCATTTTCGCAAACGAGTGCTAATAAAATAAAACGAAAAGGATCAGCGTAGATTATGAAATATGAAAGCAAAATGTATTAGGATATTATCTCATATTACATCAATGAAAGAAAAATATGCGATTAAATATTTGTTTAAACAATGAAAACGGTTTGAGTTGTGTCGCAACAATGAAAAGTATTATTGTAAATTAAGCCAAAAAATATTTTTAAAAATTTACTGAAATTCTAGAAAACATTGCACGACAAATTAATTGGTATCATTGGAAAGGCAATGTTTTGCACTTTCAGATGGTGTAAAAATGATTTTTGTGCTGTAATATTTTAGGAAGTAATAAAGAAAAAACGCCAAAATATCGCTGAATTTTTAATTAATCAAAATTCTAATTAAAATTTGAAAAAAGGGCTCCGAGGTGTACATTCCCACCCTCTGAAGTATATTTGTGCCAAATTTCCGAGCTCTAATTCCAGCGGTCAAACTTGTAGAGCGCCAACACACACGCATTCTCCTTTATTATTAGTAGAGATAACTGAAAGTAAATTTCCCTCGAAATTAACTTAACCTTGCGATTCAATTTTTTTCAGCGATATTCTATGATTACACTCAAATAAGTGAGTACCTTGATCCTTTTTTCCTTAAATTTTTGAAAATTATCTCAAAAATATTGCATTGTCTTAAAAGTATTCTTTATATTGATGCTTTAAAGTATTTTAAAATCAAATCTTCATTATGCAAAATTATTAGAATGATTCAGAAAAAATTTAAGGAATATTCAGAAAAGAAAGGCATAAATTTATATTGTTCTGTGCTTTCAAAGACATTACGTTTAACATAAGGAATAAATTCATATTTCATCATCATCACATTTGAAGACGGTATCATCACCTTCATTTCTGTTTCTTCTAAAGCAATTTTAAAAGAGTAATCTCTAATCTCTAATATATATAAAAGGCAATGTTTGTGTGCGTGCGTGCGTGTGTGTGTGTTTGTCTGCGATGTCCAGACGAATCTATCGCACTTACAGCCATGAAATTTGGCACACAGGTAGTCGTAATGGTGACTGAATGCACATCGAAGCCGAAATTTTAAATTTTAATCTAGAATTTTTTTTATTTAATGTTTTGTGTTGTTTTGGTTGATTTTTCGCACTAATTTCTCAATAGATTGGTTTCGAATAATTGTACGACAAAAATAGATACACCATCGGAAAGAGCACGCGATTTCTGTTCTAATGAAGTTAGTTTTGAATTTTTAACGTAATTAACTGAATTTTGAGAATTTTTTAAAAATAGTCAGTTTTGCTGCCTAAATGTTAGTTTTGTTTTTAAATTTGCTGCATCCGACTTTCTAATAACACTATTATTTTCAATTTTTTTTAGCTTATAACTAGAACAGGTCTGTCGGATTTAAAACAAGAATGGTTAAAATATCTTTTATCGTTTTTTTTAAATTAATTTTTTTCTGGGCCGTTGCGAGTTATTTTTCTCGATCGAGTTCCAAAAGCGGCACTTCTTCGGAACGTTGATGCCAATTTTGATTGGCGGACGCGTAGGATACGTCATGACCTTCACCTGAATGAATTACTTCGATTATTATTTTCGGATTTGATTTATATTTTGCTTGCTGTATAATAATCATTTTCACGTTCCAATTTTGTAATATTGTTTTGGATTAACGTACTCTGTACTGTAGCGTGAAAAAAAAAATAAGCAGGAAAATCAAAAAATGTGTATCTTTTGTTTTCAAAACTTTTTCATGTCATTGTGGGCGGTTCTTTTTTTTTTTCATTTTGTTAAAGTCCTGATTCCACGGGCAACGCCGTGCGCGTACTGCTAGTTGGTTATAAAACTTCATGAAAGCACTATAAAACTTTTTCATCTACTTCTGATATTTTTTCTAAAGACTGATTGTTTCGGAGTTTCATGCCGTTAAAGCCGTTTTTAGCTTTATCTTTCCATACCAAGGTTGAAATATGAAGACATTTTTTTCCAATCAAAATCAAAATCTTTCAACAGTGACTTCTCATAAAACGCGTTTTCTAGAAACTTCTGTGCAGCACGTTCTTACATAACAATGAAATGGAAGATGACATTAACTACATTAAATAACTACCCAATATTTATTTGGAATGCCAAAACAGAAGATTATTTATTGTGAATGGGGAATGCCACCCTTCCCCACTTACCCACATGTGCATCGTGTTACAGCAGACACATAAAATTTGATGCAACTGAATAAGTTCTCGTAGGAGCAAGTTGAAATTTTTCATGACCGTAGGAAACCACCTTCTGTTTCTTCTGTTAAAATTCATAAGTGTCGAAGCACCAATTTTCTATAAATTACATCCCATGATAAAAATTATTTGAAAATCAGAAGTATACGTGGAATATAAGAAAATTGTTTTATATTACTATGGCAAACAACTTTCATAAATAAATGTGATTTGTCAAGATTTAAATAAAAGACCATAATTTTATTTTAACGTTAGAGATTCAAAAATTTTTTAAGCATAATTCTTTGGAAATCGATAAACCTTGAATGAAGAAATTTGATATTCGAACATAACTTTTGATGCCGTTTTGAAATGTGATTACACAAAGAAGTGTTATTAGAAATTTTGAATTTAATTCATATTTCAATATGTATACGACCTTTTATGAAATTTTAATTTTTTGAATTTTTAGAGGAACTTGACTTTCAAACTGTACAATTTTCTTAAGGCGAACGCCGAAAGAATAATTCTTAGTAAGGCGTTTTTCTTCCGAGAGTGAACATTGAATTCGTAATATATATAAAAGAATCAGAAATCGAGATGGCAGCATAAATTGCTGAATTACCATGTTATTTGCTAAAATTTTAAGCTACTTTCGAAGTACAAAAGCTTGGAATAATGCATAATTAGAAGAAAAAAAATGAAATATTGTACGTCTTTTCAAAATACATCTTTTCCGGGCGTAATTTATGCATCTTTTTCTTTCTTTTTTTCATTCATGCAGAATTTTTCCTTTTAAAGATATCTATAGCTTTTTTTGAAAGACGAAAGAAAATAAAAAAATATTATATTTTGCATTGAAAGGAAGTCAAAGTATTATAAAATTAGCGATTCATACATTTCACTGATTTTTCACTTACTGAAGTTTTTAAAACGCAATTTTGCAAATCTGAAACAGAATGTAAATGAATCAACTAAAACGAGCCTTTTGAAATAAAACATTAAGTAAAACATTTGAAGTAGAAAATGGAGACAAAGTAGTTAATTCACATTCTGCATATATTTTTCTCAAATTTTTTGATTTGATTCACATTACTTAAATTTCATAATGTCATTAGATGCTTTTTAAAAATATGTGTTCTTACAACTTATAAATATGTATTATTCCATGCTCACTATGTTGTATTATATCATGTGAAGTTACGTAAAAAAAATGGTTTTCTTTACAAGAAGAGTTCAGGTTGTTTTCGTATAAAAAATACGTTTTTCAAAGGTCAACATATCATTTTAAAAAACCTGGAATTTTATTCTCGTTTCATGTGGAAAATAAAGGCAATAAACCTGAAAAACGAACTGAAAAATTAAAAATGTTAAAGCACGAAAACAAGGAAAAAAGTGAAAAAAGTAAATGAAATGGTGATTTTACCGGAAGATCCAAATTATTATATTGTGTGATATCACGTTAGTTACGTAAAAAAAAGTGGTTTTCTTTACAAGAAGAGTTCAGTTTGTTTCCGTATAAAAAATACGTTTTTTAAAAGTCAAATATCATTTTAAAAAACCTGGAATTTTATCCTCATGTGGAAAATAAAGACAATAAACCTGAAAAATTAAAAAAGTTAAAGCACGAAAACAAGGGAAAAAGTTAAAAAGGAAAATGAAATGGCGATTTTACCGGAAGATCCAAATTATTATATT
>BGPR01000187.1:629024-655377 GCA_013235015.1 Araneus ventricosus | reverse complement strand
AAATGGCGATTTTACCGGAAGATCCAAATTATTATATTGTGTGATATGTGAAGTTATGTAAGAAAAATGGTTTTCTTTATATGAAGAGCTCAGTTTGTTTCCGTATAAAAAATACGTTTTTTAAAAGTCAAATATCATTTTAAAAAACCTGGAATTCTATTCTCGTTTCATGTGAAAAATAAAGGGAATAAACCTGAAAAAAAGAACCGAAAAATTTAAAAAGTTAAAGCAGAAAACAAGGAAAAAAGTGAGAAAAGAAAATGAAATGGTGATTTTACCGGAAGATCTAAAATAATCGATCCGTTGTTTCTGAGGATTGTTAACTTCACTTTTTCAAACTCCAAGATATTCTGGAAACTTTTTTGTTTATTCTACCGAAAAAGGGTGCCATTGATCGAAACCTTTTCTAAACTGGAATTAGAGTGCATATACTAAACATGACTGATGCTCACGTAGAAAAAAAATTTCCATTAAAGAACGAGTAAAATGGTTTAGTCTTTTGCTTGGATTCCGAGCTTCACATCCTAATTTTTTTCAGCAAGTCGCATACTTCGTTCTAAAAATGTTGGATAGAATTCCAAAACAATAAAGCAATAAAAGAAAAATCCCTTTTTCGTTATTTATTTTCTTTTTGCTTGCCTATGGTTTCTAAATCTGTGTCCCATTTGCGATTTAGACACTTAAAAATAAACCAAGGGAAAATCGTCAAGCATTATAAAGTTTCTATCCAAAAAAAAAGCCAGAAAAAAGCCAGGGATGTAAACAAAAATGGATCATTAATCACATAATATTTATTCATTTTCTTTTCTTTTCTGCCAAATTAAATTATTTTTGTGTTTTCAGACAAATTTTTTAAAATTTTTATTGCTCCAGAGTAGTTGTTATTTTTTAATGTCTAACTAATCTCAAAAACTCGAAAATTGAACACCATAAATCGTTTAGCTTTCGATAAGATACCAATAACGCTTAAATGCAATGCATATATTATTTTTTTTCCAATAAAAATTGAATAAGCTAGTATAAAGCAGTGTAAGAAATGAAAAAAAAGAAAAATTAAATTTTGATCTTCATATTTTTATAAAAAACTCTTCTTTAAACCACCATTATCTAATCTTTAAGCTACTATAATCACCTAATTTAATTAATCAATTAAAACATTCATCATCAATTGAAAAAATGATAGTGATGCAAATATGAATAATCAGTTTATGTGGGGTATACAGGATTGCTATTCGAAAACTGAAAGGTTTGGGAAGAAAAAACATAATAAAGGAGCAAGCAGTTCGGGTTCGCACCGTAGATTTTTCGTGAAAACGTCGGGATAAAAACATAAAACAAGTGTTTCGTATTAATATATAATTTAATTATTAATCTCTTTAATACAATATTTACGCAGAGTAGTATAATGGTTACAGAATAGATGAATCACAAGCTACCCTAGACCCTTGCTACATGCGGCAAACTTGTGATTTATCTACTGTAACCATTATACTTCTCTGTGTAAATATTGTATTAAAGAGATTGATAATTAAATTACATATTAATATGAAATACTTGTTTTATGATTTTATCCCGACATTTTCACGAAAAATCTACTGAGCGGACCCGAACTGTGCCTTTCTTATGTTTTATTTAGAGTAGCTTTTGTTGGCACCATCTGTTGATAGTGTATAGAACCACATTTCTCATATGCGCAGCAAAACATTATTTATTACAAATGCTTATATTTCCCGTAATATTCAAATTTTTGAATTCAAATTTTAATGCAATATTTCTTTTTCGTAGTGCCAAATGTTATGTAAGCTTCATACAATTCGAAAGAAAACTCTGCATGTTATAATAAAAAAACATGCGGAGTTCGAAATTTTCAAATTAATACCGATTTTTACTTATATTCTGATAAATATTTTTATTGCATCACTTTGGGCCCTAGTAATACTCCTCAAGCTCTTTAAAATGACACCAGAATCAATCTCCTAGCTAAACGCGTTTCCACGCTACACTTATTTATAACCTTACATAAAGCTACTTCATAACAATCACTCGCATGCACCTACACCGGTACGATGACGTCACAGGTAAAACAAATACTATGCGTCAAATTCTTACAGATATGATCCATCCGTTGTGGGGTCAACCATTCTTTTCGCATTATTATTCTCGTAGTTATTAGCGATTGAAATCTGACGGTATTTTGTGACGCAATAAAGTTCGACCGACTATCACTGTAACGAGCGGAAAGACGTTTTCACGTCAAAATTATAACTTTTCCATTCCTCAATCTTTTTCTTTTGTAGTTTATTTAGCATTCCTTTGTTGTTAAAGTGGCTACGTATGATATACAGCAACGAATAAAACTTTCTATTTCTCTATTGCAGTGAAAGATCATATATTCAAATTCAGAGATAATACTGGCAACATTTTAATGTCAGAGTATGCAATGCCCCAGCAATGTTTTTCGCACATAATACTGAAAATATCCATTAATGATATTTCCATAGAACATAATAAAAAATTTTAAAAAAAACATGTTTTTGTAAAAGTTGCCATTCTATCTTTCAGTGGCCACCCTCTGCAATTGGAATTTCATGTAACATTAAACCACTCAACATGTTTTTGTAAAAGTTGTTCTTGTTTTATATCATTCTGTGTTTTAGTAGCCACCCTATGCAATTTGAGTTTCATGTACCATTAAACCACTCAACATGTTTTTGTAAAAGTTGCTTGTTTCATATCATTCTGTCTTTCAGTGGCCACCCTGTGCAAATGAAATTTCATGTACCATTAAACCACTCAACATGTTTTTGTAAAAGTTGCTCTTGTTTTATATCATTCTGTCTTTCAGTGGCCACCCTGTGCAATTGGAATTTCATGTACCATTAAACCACTCAACAGCGGCCACCTTCTGTTCCAAGGAAAACTGACCGCTCAGAGGGATGGCCGCTCTACAGGGGTTTTATGCTTGGAAGCACAAAAATACATATTTAAAAAAAAGCTATAATTTGTTATCTATATATATAAAAAGAGGAAAGTATGTGTGTGTTTGTTCGTGTTTTGGTTCTTAATGAACGTCCACACCGTTGGACTTCCTACGACCAAATTTTCACACTGGTGGATTAGCATAAGGGGGAGCTTATTAAAGCTATTTAAATTATTTTAAAATTCGAATTAGATTTTTATTTATTTAATTAAATAAATAAATAAATAAAGCTATTTTGAGACGTTTTTCACCAATAAATTCTGAAAGACTTATGTTACGAAAATTATTTTTACATCGCCTTAAAGAGCAAAAAATTATCTTCTTAATAATACCAATTTAATTGCTGTACAATTTTTTTCTGTAACTGTAACTAACGTTTCAAAATTCATTTTAAAATCAAATTGCAACAATGCTTTTATCGTTATAAAATAAAATTTAAACTAATACACTCATGTTCATAAATTAAGGATAATTCAGAATCACACAGAAATTGAACTCTAAAATAAAAATTTCACCTGTAGAACTATCACACACAACTTGAAGAAGAATATGCAAATTACAGGAAACCACCAGATGGCGCGGATAGTGCGTCACAATGACGAGAGTGTAAGAGAGGGGTATATAAGGAATGGTGGCAAAGAAGTAAAATTGTTCACAAGCGCTTTAAAAGCCTTTCAGTGCAATAACCGCATAGTTATGGCACAAAGGAAGCATTTGGATGATTTTTTGCGCGGTAGAATTATCGGACGACTGGAATGTGGACGTACCCAGCTGGAAGTATCCGAGGAACTTGGAATCGCCCAGAGTGTCATCTCCAGGCTTTGGTAACGATTCAAAGATGATGGTAATGTGAGTAGATGTTACAGCACAGGTCGCCCCCGAGTCACAACGCCGAATGAGGAAAAGCACAGCATCAGACCTGTCTCGTCAGCTCTCTTCAGCTACCGGTACGACAGTTTCAAGGCAGACCGTGTACAGACGCTTAGGGCACATTGGTCTATATGCTCGTAGGCCTGTCAGATGTGTTCCACTTACCGCAACTCACAGTCGCCTGAGATTAGCCTGGGGTAGAGAGCATGCATTTTGGACACCGCAACAGTGGTCTTGTGTGATGTTTTCCGACGAGTCCAGGTTTAGTTTGCAGTATGATTCTCGCCGTACTTTCATATGGAGAGCGCCAGGTACCCGTTCCCACCAAGAGAACACCATTGAACGACACCGTTACGCTGGTGCAGGATGGCTCGTTTGGGGAGGAATTATTCTTGGTTCCAGAACTGACCTGCATGTTCAGAGTGTAACGATGACAGGCCACATCTATCGGGATGTCATTCTGGAACAACGTGCACGTTTGTTTCGGGGCGCGATGGGTGCTGAATTTCTGTTTATGGATGACAACGCTCGTCCTCACCGTGCAAACATTGTAGACGAATGCCTTCAATCGGAGGATATCACCCGTATGGATTGGCCAGCATACTCAATGGACTTGAATCCAATAGAGCATGTGTGGGATATGCTTGGCCGACGAATTGCAGCACGTCAACCCCCTCCTACCTGTCTACCGGAACTTCGGAGGGCATTGCTTGATGAGTGGTGTAATATTCCCCAAGATCAGATTGATAATTTGATACTCAGCATGCCTAGGAGTTGTAAGGCCTGTATTGCATCGTCCGGGAGACATACTCCGTATTAACCATCATACTAACCATGTTATACTGTTTTTTGTAAATAGGTTCTTTTTTGAAATTTGCTCCAGGGAGTAAAAATCGCAATTTTTATTAATTATGTCAAACATATAGCATCTGTTTTGCTCTTTACCTTTTGTTTAATAAATAGACTTTACAAATAAGTCAAATTTGTTTTGCTTCTGTCTCTTTCTTTGCCTGAACTTCATTATCCTTAATTTATGGACATGAGTGTATATTGTTTCATCAAATCCTTTATTCACGTGTTTTTACCACTGTTAAAGCTAAGAAAATATTGCATTTTTTTGGTCAAGTTATTTCGTAGCATGAACTTAACTTCCGGTTTTATTTCGTAGCTTTTAATATACACTCAAATATACAATGACGTTAGTTTAGTTTCTATGCAATGTGAGTTTCAGTTTGATTTTATTTAACGAGAGAGTATTTAATTCTTATAAAGAGTATTTACATTTAGTTTTCATTCCCCCAACTGAGGTTTAAAGTATTTTTTTGTTCGAGCATTCTTTTTCAGCGAAATTCTAACGAGTGAGAATTGTTCTCGAGCGATTTTGACTTGATCTGATTTATAAAACATTATATTTAGAAGTTTCGCAGTAACCAAGTTATACAGTATATTTGTACATTGTAAAACTGTATTAGTTATTTTAGCATGCACTTAACTTCCTTTTTTATTTCGTAGCTTTTAACATGCACTGAAACATTCAATGTCGTTAGTTTAGTTTAAAATAAACATTCTATTTTTAATTTTCTCGCATTTTCATTCAAACCAAACTGTTATAAGGTGATAAAAAGGCTATATTTGAAAGTTTTAATTCAACATGAAAAGATTCAAAGAAGATTTACGTTTGTTGGGGAAAGTTGGTGACAATATTTTTAGGGAAAAGAAAACAGGAGGCTGCTATATGAAAAAATATGGATCCCGAGCAATTGCGGGTTTTCAGCTAGTTTATGGTAAAGGGAATTTTAAGAATCATCTAAAAAAAGTACTTTCTTTGAAGGCTTTGTGTTTGCTTCGATCTTTCAGCATTTTTGGAGGTACCTTTTTGATTTTTTAAATTGGAAAAATAAATCCCTAATCGATTCGTCGGTTTTTGTTGGGGAATGAGTAACAATATTATCAATTTTCCCTCAAGTCTGTTGTGCTGAAAGTTTCAACTGCTAATGGTCGCAATCCATATCAGCAGCTGCTTTGTCAGAATCCGAATCAGCCTCTAAAAGGTACAAATAAGCTCTTGAACGCCCAAACTCGGTAGAGGCCGAAGTTCATTTTCTTCTTCAAATTGGTAAAGGAATAATTAATTTCGACACGATATTCGGTGTTGTTTTTGAGTGCTTGCATTTTTTTCTTTCTTTTCTCCATTTTCTCTTAACTAAAGGCCCACGGTCAGCGAGACCAAAGGAATGCATTTCAATGAAGTTGAACAGGCGACCAAACCCTGCGGCTCGTAGGGGTTTGAGTGGGCGTTCCTTGAGGTTATTTTAGCATTATGTCACGGGCCAAAATTCCGTGCCAAATAAGATAGCTGTCAAGTGGGGTGGCCGCTATGTAAGGCCGGCCTTTCTTCGAAGATGTTTACTGTATTAGTTTTCCTAATCAGATACGGACGAGTTTTCTAATTTGATTACAACACACTTAAGTACAATGCAGGAAAACTCTCCACTCCAATTTAAGCAATAATCAAAGCCATTTGGCTAATATTTCGATCGCCAAGTTCAAACTGGTTCTAACTCTTATACAAAAAGTGTCAAATTCTTTGAACTCTTCTTTTTTTGTTGGCCTATTAGTTTCTTAGAACGATTATTTAAAAAAAAAATCTGGTTCGGATTCGAAAAGAATATATGGGATTAGTTTGTACATTCCTAGAGGGGGAGATGACAAACCAGTTATTGCAGACTTTCCTTAAAAAGCGACTCGCGTATCATTCTCAGTCATTAAATTTGATATTTCCAAAACATCTTCAAAGCGTAACAATCGATAATTATATTTTACATGTTAATTAATACCTTCAAAGAAAATACTGAAAATTTGCCGATCTCCAATAACAAAGCACTACTCTGGAAATGGAACATGGATGTTGGATGTTCGGAATAGCAAAAAAAAAAAAAAAGGCATTTAAATCTCATCCATACAAGAAAGAAAGCTAGCTTATTCAAAAAAATTTCAAGTTTCGACGGCAGATACAATTCTAATTTGCGAAGTTGCTAAAATGTTTTAAGAACATATGCAAAATTAAAATTACTTTTAGATCTGAAATTGAATGGTTCTACACAAAAGCTGTTTGCAAAGATTGACTATATAATTTAGAAGGCGAAAAAATATATATGAATGTTCTTTTTTTCATCAAAATTTCAGATGTGGCTATAAGTTCATTGAAACATTGTGAAATACTGTAGGCTGTATTTTATATTTATTTTGAATTGCCTTGAATTTGCTTAGAAGATGATAAAAAATGCACTTACCGTTATAAAATTGAAATCAAAAATCGTAATCCAAAAGTGAAGACATTTTTCTCATTTCGAATGAACGTTTTATTCAGAAAAAAATTGCATCATACTCGTATATTACTAAACAAAACCTAGAATTCTTCTTTTCTTAAAATAAATACATCTAATCAAAGCATTTGTAGAATCATTTCCACTTAGAATTGTGCTTCTAAAAGAATATGAATAAGTTTATTTTTCTAATAGACTATCAAAGAATCAAACTTGCTGGAAACCTTTTGAATCACAGCACATTGTTAATAACATTAATAACACACTGAATATAAACATTACAGAGTAAACTACATCCGAATGAATGTAGAAAATTAATAATATCAAATATTCATTTTTCGCAGACGATAGTTAAATTTATCTGAAATAAAAGTGAAGAAAAATTAGACTTCATATTACAAAAAAAAATTAAGTTAATAAGAGAAAAGAAATAATAAACACTGAAAATTAACAAAAAGAAGCAGGCAAATATAAAAATTTTAGAACAAGAAATATGAAAATATCGTCTTCTGGTGCCATCATATCAAAAGAGCGCAAAGTTATTAAGCATTCAGTTGAAAGTCGAACAAACTTAATTCCAGTTAGTTCTTTAATCTTTAAAATAGATATAAAAATTTCAGAGAACAAATTTGTTAGCTCAAATACACATTTTTCATTCCATTCCTCATTTCTATGTATTTAAACTCATTTATTCATTAATTTTTTTTCCGTTTTCGTATACTTACATTTCTGCTGTTACAGCAATTTTGTTTTCATTTGGAACACAGGAGAAAAAGGAAAATTCTTTTACAAATGCATATTACGATAAAAGTGACGGAACCATATTTTTTAAAAAACACATCAAGAATAAAGAATGCGGATTTTAAAGAAGTACAAATTGAATCCGTTTACAATAAAATTTCATTTCACTTTTTCCACTCGTATTGATATATTCGATTTGCTTTTCAGGTTCAGTCAAGCGTTGCTTCATTTTAAACACTGGCGGAAAAGAAAATATTGTGATTGGAATTCATAAAAGGCGTTTCATATATGTTGTCGACATATTTATTTTAAAAACATTTCAGTATGTGTCCTGTCAAATAATGCTACATGTAAACAATTTGTTTTACTGATTGTATAGTGTAATCTTAATATAAATAAAAGTCATTGTGGCTATGTTCCACATCTCCTCCTAAACCAATGGTCAGTTTTGAACCAAATTTTGCACACTTATTATTTAAGACAAGGGGAAGACACTTATGAACTTTTCAAAGTTCAAAAGTTAATTAAACAGTCAGTTAATTAGAAATTAACCGAAACCGTTTTTCCGCAGTAACTTCGGAGCAAACTGTCCGACAAAAAATATTTTTATATCATCCTAAACTTTTCTATTTTACCTTTTCGATTATATCAATTTTATTTCCATTCAATGTTTCCTTTAAATTTTATTAATTTTTAAAAAAAATTAAAGAAATTAATTACTTGCAGACGATTTTTGAAATAAAGCATTTTTATTGATACTTCGTTGCTAGGCTACGGTGAGACTTTGAAACCATTTCTTTTTATTTCTGTAAATATTTCATACACGAAGTGAAAGATAAATGTAACTTTTAAAGGCCCCAAAGTTAATTAAAATTTTAGTTCATTAAAAATTAAGCAAGATTTTGCGTTTTTCCGTGATATATTTCGAAAGTGTTATGTTTCAATAGCTATTTTTATACTATATTAAAGTTTAAAAAATAGCTTTTCAGTTATACAAATTTCATTTGCTTTCAAATTGTTTCTCTAATTTCAATAATTTAAAAAAATCAATTACATTTAAAATTCAAAATTTGTAGCATTGTATTTTTTTTATTGGTAAAAACAACAATACGTATAAAGAGCTGTTGCTAGAACATATAAACAAAATTCTGGAAGAATACTAAAGAAAAGTTTAAAAGCAGACGATTCATAATTTATATCAGGAACAACTATTGATATGGTTATTTTAACCCTTTTTTTTAATGAAAATTTAACTATTTAATCAAAATCTTTCTTATACTTCACTATGTACGAACGCAATTTGAAGTAAAAAGAGTTTCAGACGCTAGAGGAATTTTTATGTATTATAATTTTCTATACAAAAATAGTTTATTCATTAAAAATATTAGACATAAAAGTATTTTAATCCCGAGCAACGCCGGGCATAACAGCTAGTGGTAAAATAAATCTATAATATAAAACACAAAATACATGTGTCTGTCTGTCGGTCAGAAGAAATCCTCCTAAACAGTGAACGGTAGCGATTTGAAATTTGCACACCACATTCTGGGGTACATTTCTAGTTCAAATTTGCTATTTTCAACTTTCAGAATTAATTAGTTCTTAAGATATTTAATTAAATAACGAGAATTAGCTGCTGTTAAGCCTAATGTTTAAACATTTTACGCCAATAACTTCTGAAATATTTATCACACGACAATCATTTTTACACCATCTTAATTAGAAAAAATATCTCTTTAATGATAGTTATTCCATTACGGTACAATTATTTTCTCTAATTGTAATTAGCGTTTCAAAATTTAATTTTAACGACATTTTTGACTATACTTTCTATTCTTAAAAAATTAAATACAAGCCAATTTACTGTTTATAAAATCCTTCATTCACGTGCATTTGCCACTGTTAAAGTTAATATAAGAAAATATTGTTCTCTTTGGACATTTTTATTTCAAAAGAAGACTTTCATTTCCGGTATTATGTCCTAGCATATACACTTTTAATATGGTTCCACAGTAATCCAGTTACTGCGAAATTGGATTAATTACTCTTTCTATGAGATGTTTTGTCTAATTTTTAAAAATATTGAAATGATCCTTATGAGTGTATTAAGTCTTTCAAGGTTAATTAGTCCGGTTCCTATCGAAGGGAGAGGAACTAGAAAGAAAAAAAAGTTGTTTTAACGGTCCATCTGTTAAAAGAAATCTTCCTAAACGATGAACTGTATCGATATGAAATTTACGCATGCCATTCTGGTATCCAATTCTCGATCAATTGTGCTTTTTTTCATAAATTATTACTTCTTAAAATGTTTAATTAAATATCAGAAATTAAGCCAATTTGCGGCGTTTTTCCGGAGTTTTTTTGCAAATAACTTCTGAAATATATATTGCACGAAGATGATTTACATACCATCCTAAAGAGCAGAAAATTTTCTTTTAAGTGATCTGAATTTAAATGGCATACATTCTTTTTCCCCTAATTTTAATAAACATTTCGAAATTCATTTCAAACACAATTTGTCACAAAGCTTTCTATTATTGTAATTAAATTCAAATCAATTTTTATTTCCACTTTTATTTCATATTATGTACATCTTTTAATATGTTTGTACAGCAATCCAATGATGTTAATTAGTAACTATCCCTATGCGGTCGGTGCTTCATTTAATTCTGACAAACTTTCAAATGATCTTAATGAGTGTGTAAAGTCATTCAAGGTTATTGAGTCCTGTTCCGAAGGGAGAGGATCTGGAGAGAAAAAGAAGTAACACTATCGGGTGTTTTTCCAATCAGGCACATAGAACCAAAAAGAAGAGAATGGCACTTTGGATGATGGTAATAAAAATAATGATATTAAAGAGCTTCTGTTGCGAAAGTAGTAACGATGGGGTAGGAAATGTGGAGTTCCAAGGATTGCTTGACTCATGCCAGGTGGTTCAAAGTGTGGAGACAAAAGGAAGTGCTGGCCGAGAGGTCAGACGACACGGGAGAGGTCAAATGAAAATGATCGAAAGATGCTGCTGCGAAACACTGTTTAGTCAAGTTTAAATTTTTACAAATTCGTAGACTTGAAAATATATTTTCATCCCGAGAAACGCCGGGTGTATCAGCTAGTATTTACATAAAATGTAGTAGATTAATAATAAAACTAGATTATAAAATTAGAGGCTTCTTGTATGCACTTCTGCTATAGAAGAAAATAACATATGATATATTGGAGAAAATTTGGTTAAGTGTTTTGCAAGAAGCGTTTTCGATTAGCATCCAAGAACGTCTCCAAAAAGTATCCAAATTTTCCTCTTCCACTGAAGTTTCTTTCTTGTTTTGTTTCATAATTTTGTTGCTTTGGCGATAACTTTTGGGCATATTAAACGAGTTAAGCGACTTTTGCAACATCTTTAAGTACGGAAAATTATCTAATAAATGACGCCACAGCTAATTTTCGTTGATTTTAACAACTTTTTTTAAACTACAGCCATGATTACTTTTGGACAAATAAATGCGTTTAATATTTTCACTGGACGGAATGGCATCGAGAATATAAACAAGAGCAATTTATTTTGTTATACTAACACCCCGTTTAGAAGCAACATGATAGCTATTTTGGGACGGATTTCGAAGTTCTTAACGATGGTCAGATGACGAGGTGAACGCTCGAGCAGATATCACCTTCTCCAAACTTCCACGCCACACCAATTTGAGCCTGGAGGTCAAATTTCACTTGCACCAATCTCACATGCAAAACAGATAGTTGGCTTAATCGGGTTTCAAACTCTTCGGCCCAGAAATTGAGACCTTTCCACCAGGCCACAGTGGACCACACGCACGCACACACGTCTTTTTTTTAGAATTTCTGTTAACCATATAGTATCCGTTTCCTAACGTTTACTTCATTTGAAATAGTATTTTTTCGATTCAAGTATTAATTTCTTGATTGGTTATTGCATTTGTTTATGATTGTATATATATATATATATATATGCTGTAACATATATATATATATATGTTACAGTGAAAACCCGGAATAAGTCCAAACCCGAATTAACTAGGGAAAACGCGTTCCAACTAACAGCGATAGGGAAAACCCGTTTTCCCTAGTTATTTCCGGTTTAAACCGGTTTTGTCCAGTTAAAACCGCTTGAATCTGGATTTGTTGCTTGTGAAATTTTCAAAACAAGTGCAGTCTTCTAATTTAATTCTTGCAGGAATGTGCTTGTGCTGTTTGATTTATTTACGATGAGTTCAAAACCCGAATACAACGGGTTTTCCCTAGCTCTGTTAGTTGGAACTCGTTTTCCCTTGTTAATTCGGGTTTTGACTGATTTCGGGTTTTCACTGTAACACACACACGCACAAAACCCCACATTAACTTAAAATGCATATAAAGTTTTCTGTGTGTGAGAGTAAATAAAATAATTAAAATGAATACATTTTTTCTATTCAACGTGAATGGAAATATGTATCTTCTGATTTTTAGGTTGTTTCATAGCAAATAAAAAAAAAATCGAGCATTTATGTTTGGAAAGGAATACACATAAGGTTTTCTGGGTACAAGAAGAAATATAATGATTAAAATGAATAGAATCTTTCTTTTAAACATGAATACAAATATGTATTTGTAAATATGGCTGATTTTTAGGCTGTTTCATAGCAAAACAAAACAAAACACGAAATATAGAGCGTGTGTGTTTGGAAAGGGTACACCTTGCCGTATCCAAAATATGGCGCAGTTCTACAAGTTTGGTATAAGGATTTTAGTTAATCTAGATCATTACGTTTCTGAATGACCATGTTCCCATACAGACGTCGTCCACCCATTGGTGTGGCGCCCACAACGCACGTCCACCGACTCACCCATGGGGTTTAGAGTCCACAGGGATGGACAGGTGTTTGTGGACAGACGGAGTACCGGCTTAGGCGACGCCCTCGCCCTCGTCATCTGATCGTGGTTCAAAATTACGAGGTCCGTCCCAATATAGCCCTCGTGTTGTTTCAAAACGGGACGTTACTATAACTAAAACTTAACTAAACCCATACAGACGTAAAGATAAAGGCAGTTTTTCTCCATTCTTTTTATTCTGAAAGATTCGAAACATCAAAATTCATTTTTACGATTATTGTATTTTTTGTGTAGATTTCATATTACGGAAATTATAAACATAGTGTGTTCGTTAGCAGAATATACAGCTTAGTGATTTTTATGCAATTATGAACCGAATATACGCATGAAAAGCGCACAGAAAATCTATATTGTTTTTCTTTAGAAAACGCGATGAATAAATGTCATAAAATGTGCCACTCTTGAATAACAAACGGAAAATGTAGCAAAAGTAAGCATACATTTTCTCTGAAGTAAGACGAAAATACAAGGCATAAAGAAAGTTTTTCCTTAAAACAGCATAGATATTTAAATTTATTCTACGAAATTTTTCATATAATAGATTTCCGCGAATCTAAAATCCAAACCTTTTGTTGTACTATTTCTATCTGAAAAGAATTATTTTATCATTTGGTAACAGAACTTTCTGAAAACTTTTATAAATGTTCCTAGAAAATTAAAAAGATTCTTTTTGCACTATTATATTTCAATTTTAACCGAACATAGGTTTTAACAGAAAAAATATTTTTTTTTATTAAAAGTCAAATAATCACTACCTATGATAATATACAGATGGCACTCGTAACTACCGAAAATACTCAAACACAAAGTTTTAAGTTCATTAAATAGTAGTTTTTTCCAAAACAATGATAGCATATTACAAAAGACATAATAATATTTCCTTTGATATCCAATAACATTCATTATATTAAAAACGCTATGATTCAGCAAATTCGGATTAATAAGCAGCATTTGTTGTTCAACAGTCATTGAATCAAAATTAAAAAAATAGTTTTCTAGACATAGAAATTTTCTTTCATTAATAAATGAATCTTAAAAATATTTAATATTTGCATGAATCACCAGGTAAGGAAATACCCGTTAATTAATGGTGATGCTAAAACTGATTTCAAACGATGATTGTTGTGTTTTCATGCAAATATTCATTGCAATTTGGAGATTCAAAGATTGATAATTATTAATGAAGTAGACGTAAATTGTAATTATTAATGAAGAAGTTTGACGTGTAAAATTTATAAATTTCAAAGTCTATCTTACATGAAATTCATTGTCTTTAAGCAAAAATCTAAGACAAATAAATATAACCTGTTAAAACTATAAAGCAAATGTAAAATTGTACATATGATCCATCTGAATTTTTCTTTATAATTTAGAATCCAGTTATTATCCCTAATTTAGATTCTCTATATTTAGTGTCGGCTCGTCCATTGGGGCTGCAGGTCTGCAGCACTCCTTGAAATTTTTTTAAAACTTGTATTTTCGTTCTTTATCTTATTCGCTTACTTTTTCACTCTCAGAGATCTATGCCTTGCGAAAATGCAAATAAAAAAATATAAAGAAGACAGAAAATGAATCAACAAGTAAGAGAGAAGAAGGTATGAGCTGCAAAGTACTCTGCCACCAGAAATTCGTTCACTGCGTAGAAAATATGGAGAGAAAAAGCAACCCTTTCTCCCTTTACCTTAGATTGGCTATGGGCTGCCGGCCGAGCAGCTCTGACTGGAACGGAGCCAACTGAACGAGAAAAAGATGCTCTTTTTAATTAATTTTTCTTCTTTTCCTCATTCCCACACAAGGTGGCGATCTCATTGGCTGTTTATGGGTTTTGGTTTCGGTTTGTGTTGCGTCGACAGAAACACATATGGTTGATTGATTATTTGCTTTCTCTTGATAGAAGACTAGATTTCTTTTGAAGAAGACATTCATTTTTGGAAGAGTGTTATCGAGTGAAGTGGACGAGGCGAGAAGTATGTATGTGGACCTCTGTTTTTTTTCCATCAGCTGAATCGTCACATCAGCATTCACTTAACTTTCTGTTAGTAAAACTAGTAGTAAATGTCTTATAAGCTGGTTATTTAATTTGTTTGAAAGCAGGACATTTCATATTTGGTTTTGGAATTAAAAAACGTGGCCTACTGAAAGTTAAAGTAGCTGTTTAAAAATGTATTCTCTTGATGAATATTATTTTGCAACCTTTCTCGTTTCTGAGCTCACGAGCCGCCACTGTCTATATGAGATAGATCAACTTTTGATATATAAATTATAAAGGGTGTGATATAAATAAAATAATAAGAGGCAAGATTTCACTCACTTTTTAGAATCTAGTATAATATTTAATATGAATATTGTTCAATATAACATACATATATTGTATACAAAATTCAGAGAAAATCATGCGATTAGAAATGAATCATGACTTATTAATCTCCCTGAATTACGATATTTTTGAAACGAAGATTTCATCACAAATACTTTCTTATTTTATTTTTCTACGCTTTCATCAAATGGTTTTAAAATGTTTCTATTTTTTCGTTTGATTCTGAGTTTTTCAGAATTTTATTTTTATTCAACTCTCTTTTCGGTTCACTTTTCAAATCTTTCAGCATATAAAAACAGACTGATAACCTGAAAATATCATTTGTAACTTGAAAGAGCTTTCTTTTTCTTTCTAAAAATTCTTTCAAGTTTTAAATCTTAAAGCTTTTCATTCAAAATTTAAAACTATTCTGTTTACTTTTATAAACAAACTTTTTTTAAGGTTCTGTGCTACTTCAGTTAGAAACAATCACATGAGAAAACAAATGATTAAATTTTGATGTTACTTCCATTGTACTGATGTTGAATCGTCTCGAGTTCTTTTGATCTTGTAAAATGAGTTTCAGTTCCCTTCTTTTTTATTCCTCCGAATATTTGAATGAAACTTCATTTCTTCTACCATTGATAAAAAATATTCCGTCTTCATTTATTTTGCGAAACAATATTCATTTTAATGGAAAATACTTTTTTCAAAACAAATTTAATTTTTTTTTATTCTTGCTATTAATGAACCTTAAGAATATCAGCAACATTTTTTAATGAAATTTAAAGATAAATTTTTCAGTTATAGCTTAACGAAAACCATTCTACAGCAGCAATATTGAAAATTAATACCACAAAAACATTTGTTAAAATTTGAGGCTCTGAAAAATGCCTGGGGAAAAATTTTTGTTTCAAATTATAGAAAAGTTGCAAGAAACTTAATGATTTCCAAAGTGGTACCAAGGGTAGTTTTCCATAAATATTAGAAAATATTTACAACACATATTAAGATCAAAGTTATTGACGTTACAGCATATTTATATTTCACATAAACGAGCATCTTTGAGTAATTCTGGTCGATTTGATCAGGTGAAGCAGATGCAACGTTTTCTCAACTATGAATATTTATTACCTATATTGAAATTTGTTTTTCATTTTATAAGTTAACACAAGGTTAAACATTCAGTACTTTTTGTTATATAGATTATAAACGTATTTGATATTTTGACTTCAAAAAAGAAAATATAAGATTTCCTGTGACTGAAATCGTATTGATTAGATTTATGCAATCAGTTAAATTCTGATATACTTATATAGTCATTTTTTATAACATCAATCTCCCTTGTTATGATATTACAGGGTCAGAAATCACATTACATATATTTTCTAAATTAATTTTTCAGTCCATTTGATCAAAATAACAAAATTAAGCGAGATCAAAATTTGATCATTCTTCATTCAAAATCAAGAAACTTATGGTTCATCTTTTAATTCCAGTATTATTACGATGGTTCAATTTTTAACGTATGCTTTATTTACATTGACCGTACATTGTAGGTTTCTTGAAATAAAATATCTAAGTAAATTAAATAAAATTTCTTTAAATAAACTCTGCTGTTTTGGGGCAGTAAATAAATTTTTTTTTTCTTTCTTTGAGATGAAGTCCGTCTTAAAAATATAATTTAATATTTCGTACCTAAAAATTGCTGTGGTATCTTATAAATGAATATCGGGAATGTGTTTAGAAATTTTTGGGGTTTATTATAGACTGAAATGTATGCTATATTTCAAAAATACATTTTTTTTCACTTTTATAAAGAATGTGACGCAGCATATACAAATCTGACCCTTGTGTCATAAAGATCTAAATTTATATAGAATTTACGTTAATAATAAGACCTTTTACATACAATTATTGTCAAAAGAAGTATAAAAATATGCCACTCTGTCATTTGACACAATAACAGCTTACCAATTTTTTCGATTTCACAACTTTCCTAAAGTAGCACAATTTTTAAAACTTCACCTTATTGTTGGTTGAAAATATAGAAAATTTGATCATTATTTAAATGGCAGGTTCTGTACTTTAATCGCCACTACTTTTTCATAACATTCTAAGATACAAAACTTGACTTAAGATTAAACCTCTATTAACAACATAACCTCTATTATACAGCACAACCTCTATTAACCGAGCTTCGATTAACCGAGGTTACTGATATAAATAAAATAAAACTAAATAAAAAATTAAATAAAACTAATAATGAATTAAATAAATGTAATTTTTTGGATCTAGAAATTGAAATCGGGAATTCAGATATTTTGGTTGGAATTTATGACAAAAGAAAGGAATTTAATTTTAAGGCTATTTCACTTTGCAACTTTCAGACAAATCTTGATTTTAGAATTATTAAGAACTCTATCTATTCTCAAATTAATAGGATTAAACACATCTGTAAAAACCACTCTTCTTTTGTCAAAGCCCTAGGTAATTTAAATAATAACTTAAAGGATAACGGATTCCCTTTTTGTTTCCTTAAAACTTGATTTTTTTAAAATTGGTTTTTGTTCTCCTGAGAAATAGTTCAAATTTTTATTCATAGATGGAGCTACTGGATAGCTTCTAGATTGTTGATTGTTTTGTATCTATTGCGTCACTTTTCTGATTGGCTTGCTTCTGAAAGAAGGTAAATTTTTATCTCTTTCTTTTGATTATGGATTTAAAAAATTTTGGATTTATGTTCTTTATTTGGTGGCCGGACAAGATTCAGACCACAGGAAGGAATAAATTTTGACTTTTTGTCGTTCCTTTCCACAGAAAATCTTGTTCAGTTTTGAACTAAAAATGGCGTGTGGTTTCTGATGAGTGAGCCATTTTAGTTCCTTTTCATTTTGAATAATTTCTTAACAAATTGTTCTAAGTATTGGTAAATTTTGGTTTCTCTATAGTTCTTGTTGTATTTTTTTAAAAATTTCTGTTGAAGCAATTACTTTTTGCTGCTGCGTTTGCACGCAAAAACGTCTATTGTTTTCATTATTTTTCATTTTATCATTGTTTTCTTTTAATTTGTTTTCTTTTAATTTAAATTTCTTTTATTTACTGATATAAAGCTTGACTTAAGATTAAATCTCTATTAACAGCGCAACCTCTATTAACCGAGGTTTCTGTTCACCGAGCCGATAACGAAGTCTGATTTTTTTTTTTCTGAATGAGTCCTTTTTAGTTCACTGTCCGTGCTACAGGCTCTTCTGCCCCCAAAAGCACTCAACTTCCAAGAAACATTGCACCCTGAGAAATCAACAGCGAACAATGCTTTTGTTAGGGGTGACTGAAGCAATTAAGAGACATTACAGAAAGAAACTTATCACTCATGTTCTTGAATGCGAAGAAAATCTAAATGAAGCTCTGAAAAAAATAAATGTGAAAGACGTAATCTACATGATTACCCAGGCATGGCAATTAGTAAAAGCAGCTACGATCCGAAAATCATTCCACAAAATAATTGTTCAAAAGAGGAGAGAGGATGAATCCCAGCAGACGGAAAACCCACCGACAGATGGAGAACTTTTTGAGATTATCAATGGCATTGAAGGGTGTGAAGAAGTTTTGAAAGAGGACATTTTCCAGTGACTAGACGTTGAGAACCAACATCCAAGTTTTCAAATCCTTAATGATGAAGAAATTATACAAGCCGTTGATCCCTCATCGGACATTAATGATGCTGACAAAGTTTTTTCATTTAGAAAAGGTTCTATTGTTTTTTATTTTAAATATGTTAAATTCGCGGCATGGCGAATTTTTATGCACAGTTTCTATTAACCGAGATTTCCGATATCTGTGGTACTAGCGGTCCCAATTAGCTCAGATAATCGAGGTTCTATTGTACTTGGTTTGTTTCATGTTTGTTAAGATTGAAGTTTATAAAGGTGGAATTTTGTAATAGACTTTTAACGCACTTTTTGATGTACTGGATTTCTGAAACTTTATACATATCTATGTTCTCCGTCGCAATACGATATTTTAATATTTTCGAATGTATTATTGAATTATCATTTAATCAATTGATTTTAGTTAAATTTTAAGTCTATATGGTAGTGAATTTGATCTATCTGGTAGTGAATTTGAGGAAAACTTTATTTTAAGATTTCACAATATATATATATATATATATATATATATATATATATATATATATATATATATATATATATATATATCAATGTCATGAAAATCAATAAATGTTGAAATAAAATGGAAATTACGAAACTGGAGTTTAAGAAAAGTGATTTTGGAATACATTAAGACTTTAAAATATATAAAATTAGAATTTAAAGAAAAATTAAGTGAGATTATTACATGTATATGTATATGTATTATTTATATGTATAATTTATGTGTATCAATGTCATGACAATCAATCAATGTTAAATTTAAATGGCAAGACTGTAGTTTATCGGTAAAAGCGTATAGATGCTCATCAGGGTAAGTAAAATCTATACGAACCGCTAAAAAATTAGTGAAATCATAATGTTTTCTGCGAACAGTGCTGGCATAAAGCTAAAAACACTGTCCTTTACCCCGAACATTATGATAAACCAAGAATTTGAATGAAATACCAAATATTAGGAACTCTCGGCTTTTTCTTACCGCAGATAATTTTTTAGTTGACTGCATCTATCAGTTATAGGTTCGTAAAATTATTTCTAATATTTGGTATTTCATTCAAATTCTTGGTTTATCATAATGTTCAGGGTAAAGGACAGTGTTTTTAGCTTTATGCTAGCACTGTTCGGAGAAAACATTATGATTTCACTAATTTTTTAGCGGTTCGTATAGATTTTACTTACTCTGATGAGCATCTATACGCTTTTACCGATACACTACAGCCTCTCCATTTTATTTCAACATTTATTGATTTTCATGGCATTGATATATTTTCCACAAACCTTCTTGAATTGCAGCATTTTTGCGCATTCGTTGCGTTTGTGTTATATATTTCTATATTATTTTATCTTCCTCTTTTATATATATATATTCCACTTTTGTTTATTTTCTCTCTTTAAGAACTTTCGGCTTTTTCTTACCGCAGATTTTTTTCTTGACATTTTGTTTTATGAATGTTTATGTTGTATATGTTGCTTTTACATTTCTGCTATGTTTGTTTCTTATTTGTTATATATATATATATATACTGTGAATATGTCTAAAATTATAGTTTACTGACTGTATTTGTATGAAAGACTTATGCTGTTACGATATTTGCTTTGACTACTAGAATATTGTTGAAGAACACTTTTAGATTTTAATTTACTAATAAATGCAAATTTTAAAGAAACTTTTTAATTTTTATTTTTGTAAGAAATGTTTAATTTTCCATTTCTCAAGCAAATTAATAATACCGTTATATGTAAATTGAATAAGTAACAAGAATTTATTTATTGTTTTAAGACAGCTGAAGTTTTGGTATAAAAACTTCAAAGCAATTCTTTTCCCCTTTTAATTAGAGGACTTTAGTTTTTAATTTTTAGACGGAAACGTGGTTTAATCGTAAGTATCGATCAGTAGTTTCAAATTCTCATAGACCGAAGCCAGTTTTTTGGGCGAATTCAAATAGCCATGAGCTACTGTTGTTCGCACTTTCACACTCTAATTTTAGAGTGTAATATCTTGAACGATTAACGAAATGTATGTGCTAAATTTACTGAAAATTTATATAAGAGAAACAATGAACGAACATTATAGTACATATTCATTCAATGAAAATTAAATTCGATAGCACTTTGAAAAGAAACCTAGATTCAAACTTATCTTTTTTTTTGAATTTATAAAACTTCTGGAAAATAATGCATTAAGATTCTTAAACACTCTTTCTCTTTCATTTGATTCTTGTTTTTTCTTTAAACAATAATAAGTTTTTCTAAAAGCAAATATTAAATTATGTTCCCTTAAATTATGTTTTCTAAAAGCAAATCAAAATTCAATAGGTTAATAAGAATTAATGTAATACATCTTTGAAATATTTATGGAAGAAATTTTCCCTTGAAGTTCTTTAAGAATTTCTAAATGATGCTGTCAGCAGAAAAGTTATTAATTAAACTTTCCTTGTCGGTGAAAATTAATTGAAACATCGAATTCTGAGACCTGTTTTTGAAGTTCTTTCATTACTCCTCCATGATTAAAAAAAAGTACGCTTTCTTAAAAAATTCCAAACTCTGCGTACATTTTAGACGTACAGTTTTTGCCTTTCGCTTATAAATTTTGTTTCAAGCCAGACGCATCTAGGGTAGAGAAATTATATCAGCGTGATTACATTTTCAAGCATAAACTTTCTTTACTTTTTTAGCTTGTTGAACAAGATAATTCTCTTTTGTATTTAAATAGAAATTAACGATATGTTTCATAAATTCCGCCGACATTAATCTAAGAAAATTAAATGTGAAGGCAACATCATAAAGTTAGATGGTTATTACTTACTCGTATACGAATTTATAGAATTTATGATAATCGTCAAAAATTTTGACCTCCAGATCTTGATGAATTTTCACCTTTTTAGACCGTCCTGGGTTCGAAAAAACTATTTTTGAAGCTATGTCTGTCAGTGAATAAAATAACTTTACTTTACACTACGACACACCCCTGATTCCAGAGATAATCAATCTCCGATTTGCAGTTTGGATGAGTGTGCGTAGAAACTTTGCTGAACAAAAAACAACAAAAAAAGAAGAAAAAGTTTACATACAGTGTTTAACATCGACGAAAAACATTTGAAAAGTTAAAAACGATGAAAAAAGTGAACAAGATTGCTAAAAAAATCCAACAAATTGAAAAGATACAATTTGTTACACGGCTTTTACATCCATATTGTAGATTTCCATCAAATTTTGGACGAAAACCTTAACGAGAAGTCGGCCTATCTGACTGTCCGTGAACATAAAGCATGATAAATCAAAAAT
This sequence comes from Araneus ventricosus, assembly GCA_013235015.1. Lineage (NCBI taxonomy): Eukaryota > Metazoa > Arthropoda > Arachnida > Araneae > Araneidae > Araneus > Araneus ventricosus. The sequence continues at coordinate 633,309 of BGPR01000187.1, read as the reverse complement.
GTATCGACTTAGATCAGTGAATTTTAGTATATGATCTTTACGCCATAATTAAATATTTGTATCTAATTTTGTATTAAATTAATCATGGAGTAGATTGTTTGTCTGTCAATATGTATATGAACACGAGAACTCAAATGCATAACAAGAAGATAAATGAAATTTGGTACAGGGTCTTGACATGGAAATATGAAATCTCTAGCAAATTTTACACCTACTCCAGGTTCAAGTGTATGCTAGATTCTCTTCCAAGCGCTACGAAGATTATCACAATATTCACCTTATTTGTGTACTAGAAAGTCCAGGACAAAGCACTCCCACTGGTATTTTTTATTCAAGGTGGGTGTCAATTAAAATCATTGGTCTTTGTGTAGATACGTAGTTGTGTGGCTTGCGTCAAATAAGCGCATTGGATTGGCAATTTCTCCTTTATTTAGACAACTACACGCACAGATGGCGATAGTTACAGATAACACATATTCATACACTTAGAATATACAGGTTGTGTTTGACCTATTCTGCCAAACAAAATAGGGTGATAGAAGAGCCCATGGGGATCATAAAAGACTATGGCAACCCTCACCCACTCTAACCGTTTGCAAATTATGGCGGATACAATGAATTTGCTCAAAATCGTGAAAAAATGCAAATTTAAAAAGTTTTGGACAGATATACACGAAAAGCAAGCACATATTCTGAAAGAGTAGTTAAAATCCTTTAAGATGACACCATTTTCATCAAAATACATGGATTCAAAGCCGAGTTATAAGCGCCGAAAAGTTGGCGAAATTCAAGATCGAATTGTCGCCAAAATGTTTAGTATTGAATACCACCAACACCTTGCAAGCTACAGTTGGTAAAATTTACCAAAAACTTGTCCATTCTATCAGCTTTCGAATGAGCCCACCATAAACCATATCAGTGTATTATTTCAGGAGAAATTCAGTCTTTCGTTGGCAATACATCACTGAAATCGGTGTTCGTCGAAATAGACATTCGACAAAAAGTCGCCATGAAACGATGGTGGATAAATGAAATGTATGCAAATCCGCCACTATGAACTCTTTCGGATGTGTTGACGTGTACCAACCTATTTGCATACAGGTTGGAACACATCTTTCGTTTGGCAGAATAGGTCAAACTCATCCTATATACAAAATTAGCCGCTAACAAAGAGCGTGCTGTGCCTAATTGCACCATGTGACTATCAGTCACATCTAAGTACAGCTCCTGACTAATTTCTCCACTTGCATTTCCTTAACAAGCACAAGCACCTCCATCTATCATTAATGAAGATCTTAAAAATAATCAACTAAAAAAATTAGAATAAATTTAAAGAATAAAAATAATAACTTAAGCTTTAAACAACAATTTTTTTTTTAACAATAAAATTTAGATAATAAAATTTAAACAATGTTGAAGTCGCGCGCAATTGCAGCTGCATACAATAAAGAAAGGACAATGGAAATCAATATCATTCAAAGAAAGTCAAAAAACAAAGATAAACTCAGTGGGAATCGAAAAAAACATACAAAGAATCCATTTTAGTCCATTTTTTCAAGGGCTAAGGACTTGATTCGAAATGGAAATCAATATCATTCAAAGAAAGTAAAAAAAAAAAAAAGATAAACTCAGAGGGAATCGAAAAAAAACATATAAGGAACCCATTCTAGTCCCTCAACTAGAAAAATTAGAATAAATTTAAAAAATAAAAAATTGACTTAAACTTTAAACAAAAACAAGAACAAAAATTTTTTAACAATAAAATTTAGATAATAAAATTTAAATAATGTTTAATTCGCATTAATGAACATATTTATTATGAATGAGAATATACAGAAGTTGAGATTAGAGATAACAAGCCTACATGAACAATCATCCTGTCTTCAATTTTGAATATGACTGAACTAAATGTTAATTTGAGTGGCAAGTAGCGGAAAGCTTATTGACATAAATGTGAAAAATATTTACTTAAACTTCGATAGCTTTCGAAGGATATAGTATATGTAATGAAGACTATAATACTATATAAAGAAACAATTTTCAAAACCCTTCTTTTATTGGTGTACTAACAAGGATAAACTTGTCCCAGGCATATGGAATTAAACTTTAATTAAATCAAAAGATTTATTCACTATTAAGTCCCGAGAAGATTGAAATATTGTATTATCATCGAGAACATACCGTATGGAAAATTTCAGAACTCTAGTAAATTAGGAAGTGAGTGGAAAATCAATTATAAAATTTCATCTTTACAAACATGAAACATGTCAAGTTGAACAAAGGTGTGTGAAAAGGTAGTAGAAGAAGGATTTGTAAGTAAACCTTTTGAAATATTATTACATAAAATAGACAGTTGTATTCAACTAACTACGCTCTATGAAAATGAAATTAAATTTTGCAATGTCGGAATCAATAAAAGATATTTCGAAATCATTTTGCATTAGGAAATTGCATGAAGAGAGCTTACTTTGCTGTGTAATAAAGGGATTCTCAGAATTTTTCGAAAAATTTTCGTATTACATTCTTTAATTTAGCTCGGATGTTGTCTTTGTTGATAGTTTTCAAGAATGCCTTTCAAAGGAATTACGATTATTTATGTCACAAGAGTCACATTTCTGATGATCTTCAGTAATCATGATGCTGACACCGTAAAAGCAACAACACGAAAAGCATATAAAGTGGATTTAATTTCGGATTCTTTATGTCACAAGAGTCGCATTTCTGATGACCTTCAATAATCATGATGCTGACACTGTAAAAGCAACAACACGAAAAGCATATAAAGTGGATTTAATTTCGTGACGTAACAATCACATAACAAACGCAACTACTAATGTCATCGAAAGATGATGGTACAAATTGTATGAAGTGTTACATGTTAATCTGTGGCGTCACGTCGTTTTCCCACCAGGAAGATGGGCAATGAATTCCAGTATTAAATTCGTACGACGCACATGATATGTGGCAGATGTTAGATGACAGAATCTGTTAATAAACATAAACTGACTTCATTAAATTAATTGTTAAAAGACCTTATTAATAGATTGGCACTTAATTTTTAAATTAACAAAATTAAACAATTAGCATTCAAATTTTTATTCAAATAATGTATAATTACTATAATGTGTGTTAGTAATAAATGATTAGGGTCATTTACGTAGGCAATGAACAGAACAGATGCAAGGCCACCAAAAGAACATGGGTTAAATATCTACTACGATCTGCTTACGTTATTAAGGGAACAATGATTATAAAATGATACAACCATATTAGCACAAGATATTGCACGATATCTCTACGACGTTGTCCGGTGTTCTGAATGCCGTGCAATATCGTGAAGATATCGTGACAATATTGTACAGCGTCTTGTGTTATTAGGGAAGATACATTTGAAATTATATTCCCGGCTAACATGCTGGCCGTCGAAGGCGGCGGGCTTAAAATTTATATTAAATACTATGTGAGAAAATTTTTGAATAAAGAATGTATTTATTCAGAAATATAAAGACCTTTAACGAACTTTTATTTCAGTACATTGACTTGATTCTTTTATGTTTGTAAAGCTGGGATTTTAATCGAAATTTCACTCACGTCGGGATGTATTAGATTTCTGAAACTTTGTACTGTCTTATGACCTTGATAACAATACAGTATTCTATATTTTCGGGACTTAGTTAGATTAGATTAGATCAGTTAATTGATTAATTTTAATTAACTTTTGAGTTCTTATGAGAGGCACCATCTGGAAATGAGTCTCAAAAAATTTGTTACAAACTCCAAATTAATTACAATAAAAAATTATGATATATATTAAAGACCGAAAAGTAAAAATTAGTAATAAAATATAAAATTAATATTAAAATTTTTTTACTGGTGTACGAAGAAATAAGAAATAACATTTTTATCCTAAACTAGCAGATTGCCCGGCGTTGCTCGGCCATTTTCTTACCAAAACCTTGCGATGGAGAGCAAAACGAAAATTAAAAAAAAAAAAAAAACTGCGAGTACTTTGTTATATGTTTCATCTTCATAAAAATTTTATTTCATTCACCGATTTTCTTCGTTCAATAATATTTTAACAGCTATCATCTTGTTGCCATTCTGTGCAAAATAAATTTCAAATAAGCAAAAATAATACAATGAAACCTATTTATAACAATATTGTTTGTAATGATAAAATCTACCTTTAGCGGTATTTTCTTGGCGCCAAATCTGGTACCAAATTTCATCAAAATCTCCAAGCGAGTCAATCGGCCTATTTGTTACATGTATTTTGGAGAATTTG
>BGPR01000187.1:587884-603449 GCA_013235015.1 Araneus ventricosus | reverse complement strand
GCTTTTATTATTGGAATATGTAGAATGGTAACTTCTATTGTCAAATGCATTTTAGATTTCAGATATTTCTTAAACCAGTGATTTCAAACCTGCGCACACTGTAACGGTGGCTCTCTATCTTATTTGGACGAAATCCATCCGAATTGTGTCTGCCTATCTGCATGTCCGCGTCTATTTAACTCACAAATATGGCCGACTAAATAGATGAAATTTGGCATATGATTTTATCACTTGAATTTTAGATCTGTATCAAATTGTGGACCAACTCTGTGAAACAGTTGACTGTTCGTCTGCGATAATTTCATAAACTCTGTGTTCTAGTATTTGTACGTACGTAACGCAAATCTTAATAACTATTTTTTTTAAAATTTTGACGGCATAAATTAATTTGTATTAATTTTGATATTCCTTTTTGTTGAAGAGAAAACTTTTTATAAAAATAAAACATAATCCATGTTATGTTTTTTCAATAAATATTAAGATAGAAGGATATGAGGTAACACATAAATTTGTATTTATATTGATATTCTTTTTGTTATGTGTTAAAATTTTTTCGAAAATTAAATCCATTTACTTCAAAATTATTTTTTCTGATAAAAATACAGATAGAAGGGAGGAAAGATTAAATTAACGAAACAGTATTTTAACTAAGCAACGAATTAATCATTACTTCCCTGCTGTCAACATAATTATTTTGTTGCTGTTAATTATTTCCCTGGTGTATTAATTACCATAGAGTTTCTTATTCCCAACAATTAATGTTTGACATTTTACATCATTATACTTAATTAAAATTCTTACGCATTTTAACCACGCTTTGAAGTTGAACAAAAAATGCTGTACTTAAATGAAGACGTTGGTTAACTACATATATCACTAAGCAAACTCATCTGAAACTCTATCTTTATCGTTTCACCGCAGTCAAAATACACTTTAAAGTAAATAAAAGATGTTGAGTTAAATTAATGAATGAGGCATCTTTCTTTTTTCTCCTCGGTGCTTGTGTTCTCAAACAGCTGAGAGTTAACCTACAACTCTTAAAATAGAATTCAGCATTAGTAGAGAAGCCTGTCTAGTGCGCTAAATCATAGAATAAACAAGTTCAAAGATGCAGACGAACTTGATTTTTAACCTACATCGAAAACTTCACTCAAAATGCGAATGCATTTTGAACTGCTTACTTCATCAAGAAAATGAAAACAATTTTATCGATAAAAATGCACTATTTTAAGCAACAAATAACATTTTTGGCATTTAAGATCGTTTAAAATGCGTCATAGAGTTAACAAGTTCAATTAGTTAAAAAATCAAGTTCAAAGATTCAGAAAAACTTGATGTTTTAAACTTCACGCAAAATGCTGATGCATTTTGAACTGCCTACTTCATCAAAAAAATTTTAAAAAAATTATTGATAAAAATGCTTTATTTTAGGAAACAAATAACATTTTTGGCATCTTAACTAAGATCGTCTAAAATGCATTATAGAGATAACTATTTCAATTAGTTAAAAATCAAGTTCAAAGATTCAGACAAACTTGATTTTTTAAACTTCGCTCAAAATGTGGTTGCATTTTGACTTGCTTACTTCATCAAGAAAATTTTAAAAAAATTATCGATAAAAATGCTTTATTTTAGGAAACAAATAACATTTCTGGCATCTTAACTAAGATCGTCTACAATACATCATAGAGTAAACAAGCTCAAAAATTCAAATGAACTTGACTTTTTGAATCTACATCGAAAATTGAGGAGAAAATGCGAATGCATTTTGAACTTTTTACTTCATCAAGAAAATTAAAACAATTTTATAGATGAAGAATGTATTATTTCACGAAATATACAACTTTTTGGTATCTTAACTAAGGTCGTCTATGAATAATTTATTTTATAATGTTTATAGGCATCGATAGCATGCTAAGTAAACATCATAAAGTATACACATTCGAATAACTATAGCATGAGTAATTAATAACAGAAATCAAAGTTTCATATCTCATATAAATTAATGCAATATATATATATATATATATATATATTGAATTAAAATACTGATAGTTTATTTCTTTTTTAATCATCCTATAAGTGAATCGTTGATGCAGAAACCACGAGTCAATTTTTTTTCAAAACTACGTTCTTGTTGTTTTTACATTTTGAAGGGTAATTTGCATAATGAGTGAAGAAATTACGAGAATCAATTAAAGTCACATTATAGGGAGATAAAATCTATGAGACAAATAAAAATTTAATCATTGATTAAAAAATTAATCAATTTTTTTAAGTTACCACCATTTTGATATCATTGACTCATGTGCTTTCTGCAATCAACCATTCAAGTTGATTCATTTAGGGTTTTAAAAGTGGAAGATCTAAAAATATCTACATCGACTTTACTAGTTAATTAAACAACAACATGTAAATATCATTTTTCACGAATTCAACCATGAATATACATCCATTTTTTTCAAAATTAATTTCTAAATGTAGAGTTATATTCATTGTGTAGAGTTTTAAAAGAATTCAGTTAGTTCATGAAACAGGGTAGTCCAAAAGTCGTACAGAATTTTTAACATTTCAAAAAATAATAATAAAAAAAAACGACGGGAGGCTGTCTTTTTCGAACAGCCGCTTATGTTAAAGGCGTAGGACTACTTTACTCGCGTGACTCTTTTGTTTCTCGAAGTTTCTCGATTTCTCTTTGTTACCTGCCACTCTCTTTTGTTTCTCGAAGCTTCTCGGATTCTCTTTGTTACTCGCGATACTCTTTTGTTTCTCGAAGTCACTCCCGATATTCTTGTTTCTCGAGGTTACTCGTGATTCTCTTTTCTTTCTAGTATTCATTCTCAATTCTCTTTTGTTTCTCGAAGTTACTCTCGATTCTCTTTATTTTCTCGAAATTACTCTGAATTCTCTTTTGTTTACAACTCAATTTTCAACTCAATCACGAAATGTCGCTCGCGGAAACGTGACAAGCGAAAGCATCAGCCAATTGTGCGCGCGCACCTCATGCGTGTGACGTCACCAATTCATGCGTATTTTTGCCCAACTTTCCGACTCAGTAGTCGCTGAACTACAATTCCGATTTTCATTTTTTTGTAACTACTGTTGTTACCCTTTATCTCTAAAATAGACATTAGTTATGTTTGTAACATATTTAGTTACCGAGATATAGAGGATCTCCCATACAACGTTTTTTGTGACGTTTTGGCGTGTGAATCGAATTCCTTCCTGAGACCCCAATGGTAGGTACGTAGTCCTACGTTAAAAATAAAAAAAAATGTGATGCGATTTTCATTAAATTGCAATAAGAGGCATAAAGTAATTTTTTGCTATAAAGAAATTGTTATTAAATCAGAAATTTAATTTTAATAAATGTCTGTACCGCAAAACAGTATCGACGCACTGTTGTTCGTGCAATTCCTAATTCCCGTGAAGCACTTCCTGTTGACCATGTAGGATTGCGAATGAACGTTGGTGCATTCGTTCGGCATCATCATCTGACGTGCCTGGCCTACCTGTTCGTGGTTTGTCTAACACTCTTCCAGTGTCTAAAAACCTTCGGTGTCATGACAAAATGCTGTTTCGATAAGGAGAAGATTTTTGAAACGTTGTGCGAAACTTCCTTTGAACTTGAATAATCGACTTTATTTCCAAGTGCCAACCGAAGCAGACCGACCAACTCTTCCCGTTGGAATCGTCATCAGAGGTGGCGCCAGGGGGCGCAGTCTGTTCTTTCCATTGGAGTCGTCCCGGGTGCATATTTACAAACCCTACCCTGATAGAACTGAGGCAGGAAATCAGTCAATATCATTGGCTACGAGGAGCAGTGACGTCGTTTTCAGCTCTCGCACGTAGCGTACGGCAATCATAACAAAACAAGAGTCGTCGTACTTTTCTTCTCCGTTTTCCCACAGTTGAGCACAGAAAACATTCTCCCGTGTGTTGTAATATTTTTAAAAATGATATTATTTTTTAAAATATCATAAAAAATAAAACATCCCACACTGTAAGAAATTATACTAATGAAAAGTACACGCATGAGAGCAAAGAACGACGTCATCGGCTCTCGGCGAAGCGAGCCAATCATATTGTCCGATTTCCTGCCTCAGTTCTATCAGGGTAGGGTTTGTAAATATGCGTCCCGGGTTGCCGGATCAAAATAGCAAAATAAGGACAAACCGTCTTTAAAATAAGGCCAAATTTGAAAATTGATAATCGCACACATTTCCCCCTCAATTTTTTATAAGAAAATGACTACCCTTCATTGAAAGGAATCTCACTAGATTGACATATGTATAATACTCTTTTATTAAACTAAAATTTAAAGAATTTTTTAAAAAAATATCTACATACACGGCTTTGCAAAAAAAAGAAAGAAGAAGAAATTCTGTTCTTGCCAGTGCATAATGAAATGTTCGAGTGAAATATATCAACTCCTGTTAATAACAATGTTCTATATTATTTTCAATGTGATAAAATGAGATTTTAATTGGTCCGGAAAAGCAATTCCTTATTCTTCTTCTTTAAGAGCGTAACAACCTGTTGCAGGTCTTAGCTGCCTCGACAGCACGCTTCTTCCAACTCAGACGATCCAAAGCAACTCTTTGCTAGTTTTTTATTTTCAAAATTTTGATGTCATTTTCTGTATCGTCCAGCCATCTTGTTGAAGGTCTGTCCGGGGCGCGGGCTCCCCCGGGGTTCTTGAAAGTGTGCAATCTAGTCGGGTTATTTTCGGGGGTTCTCCAGACATGGCTGAGCCATCTCAGTCTGTTACATCGGATGAGTTGTGTAACCTGAGGCTCTTTGTAAAGTCTATAAAGTTCAAAATTATATCTGGTTCGCCAGCACCCTTGTTCTTGTACAGGCCCGAATATAGTTCTTAACACTTTTCTTTCAAAAGTTTCCAGAGCTCGCTCGACGCCTACGTTTAATGTCCAATTCCTTATTAGATGAAATAAAAGTAAAAAAATCTCCTGATTTTGACACGAGACAGTTGGTTTCTGAGTGTTCTTTGTCACCAAAGAACAGTCAGAAACCGCCTGCCTCGAGTCAAAGCCAGGAGACTTATTAGACAAAAAATATCGTAATCAATATTGTTATTAATTTTATTTATAATTTTGAAATTAATCTCTGACCTTCTTGGAGAGGGCTTAAAAGAAAAAAGTGGGGATATCGTTGCAAAAAAGTCTCTCTAAGAGGCTTTTCGGATAAATCGGGTTTCAATTAACGCAAGTTCGGTTAAACGGGATTTTACTGTAATCGGATCAGATAAAAATGCTGTCCTCCACTTTCTCATACAGTCAAGATGTCTTATGAGTGTAAAACCATTGTACTCTTGATTAAAAATTCATTTAAATTTTTATCATTACATGGTGTATATTTGATGTTTGATTCGAAGAAACTACTTTGTGGACAGGGCCGGTCCGAACAAAAGCGAGGTCTGGAGCAAAGTTGACTTGCGGGACCTTGAAAAAAAATCAATGCAACAGAATAATTTCTTGCCTTTTGCCACTGCACAATTTGGTGTTGTAAGGACAAAAGGTACGCCCGAAAATTATCAATAATTAAATAACGTTTAGAAAGTCAATAATTCAATCACGTAAAAATTTGTTAAAAATCAAAAAGCAAAAATAATTGGTTCATAAATACAATTTGGTATGCGACTTACTGGTATAAGTTTACATTAGGTGATTTTTGTTTCATTTTCTTACATTTTTTATAGCATATTGTTGATAATATCCTCACAATTTAATATTTTGGTTAATTCGGATTCGATAAATGAAATGGTTAAGAAAATCAATCGCTCTTCCCTAATGCTAAATCTTAAGTAATTTTTAATCTCGAGAAAGATCTTTCTACAGATGCGACGGTAATTAGTGGAAAGCAAATTTTGGACCCAATTCAAAAGAATTATTTTTAAATCAATAATATAATGTTTGTAATACTGTTTCTTATAAGGCAAAACTCGACAAGATATCTTGATTTCGTTAAATAAATCAATTCAATCAATTTTCGTTTTGCAAAATCAGTCAGCGACGCGGACCCGTGTGCGTTCGCAACCCCCTCGGACCGCCCCTGATTGAAAGAATTCGAAATATCATTTAATACTGTAGAGGGCTGCCAAAAGATTTTCCAGATTTTTTTCATCTCATGTTCGAACTGCTTTGATGAATAAAATATTGTCAGCTGTCTTAAGTAGTAGCTGTTATGTTTGTGAGTTTCAGAGCGAAGAGATTGTTTTAATTTTTTTAAAAGCATTGCTAATTTTAAGCATACCTTTAAAAAATCAAATTTTGTAAATATTAATAATTCTGCTTCATCTCATACATAAAACTTATCTAAATTGCAGTAGCATATTTTAAGTTGTTTTATCTTAACTCTTAAAGCACAGCCAGAGTTGTGAGGATTAGTTTTTTTCCACATCTAACAGGTCCTTCCTCTCAAATTTATTTAAACGATTTTCTTTATTCTTTTATTTAAACGATTAAAAAAAATCGTTCGAATTTCCCTCCCCCTTATCCTGTCCGATCTCCGTTTGCAAAATATAGTGGCGTGATTTGTATGCTAACGCAACAACTTGAAGCAAGAGAATTGCTGCTATGTATTTTTTTCATAATAAAGTACAATTCGACTGGATCGTTTGTAATCGTTTTCAAATAATTTTCTGTTTTAAGCTGATGTGTTTTTTGCTATAAAAATAACAAATTATGTAAATGCGAAGAACGGTATTTTTACTAAAACAAAATGACTTCTATGTATAAAAGAATGAGAATCTCTACTACTAATAAAGAAGAATGTGTGTGTATGTCTGTGTGTGTTGGCGCTCTAAAAGCCAGACTGCCGAGAGAGTCTAGAGCTACGAAATTTGGCACAAACATACTTTAGAGGGTGGGAATGTGCACATCGGAGCCCTTTTTGAAATTTTAATTAGAATTCAATTAATTAAAAATTAAGCGAAATTTTGGCATTTTTCCTTAATAACTTTCGAAAATATTACAGCGCAAAAATAATTTTTAATAATTTTTTCATTAATCTGAAAGCGCAAACAATTACCTTTTCAATGATATCAATTAAATGGACGTACAATGTTTCCTCTAATTTTAATAAATTTAAAAAAATATTTTTTGTCATAATTTACGATAATACTTTTCATTGTTGCAACGAGATTCATATAGTTTTCATTGTTTAAACAAATATTTATTTACACGTATCTTTTCCATTGTTGAATGATAAGGTAGTATCTTAATGTTTAATGATATGTTTTAATCAACATAGTTCCGTCCAGCTAACAAGCTGCTGATATTAAAATGTGCCGCGACATTTAAAAGTTAAAATCAAATGCATATTCTGCAATAGGAATGACAGAGTGAAGTTGATGCCGACAACGGACAATTGTATTATAGCTGACACATACAGTTGCTTGACTCCAATAGGGACGTTCACGTAGACAACGAACAGAATAGATGCAAGGCTACTGAAATCACATGGATTAAATTTCTATCAAAATTCGAAATTTAAAATTACTTTGTTAAGGGAACCATGAATATCAGATCAGTTATACCTAAGAGATTCAGTTGAAATTATATTCCCGGCGAACAAGCTGGTCTCTGAAGGCTGCTAGAAAATAAATAATTTGAAAAACAACACAAGGGTCTGAAAAAAGAAGCTAGTAACTAAATGAAATGTGAAACTTGATTCTTTTCTTACATTAACAATGTAAAATTGAAACTTGATTCTTTTCTTAGATTAACAATGCAAAATTGAAACTTATTTCTTATTTAGCAATAATTTTCTTTCAAACGAAATAATTTTTATTTTTAAATTTTTATTAAATTATACTAAAATATTATTAAAACTATAAATATTAATTATTAAATAATAAAAATTTATTTATTTAATTATTATTTTTAATCCCGAATTTAATTTTACTTCACAGTTAACTTAGTCTTGGTATTTTAAACTTAATTTAATGGTTATTCGCAAGCATTACTTACAAGTGTTGATGTGCCAGCACGATGGATGCGACTTAATTGATACATCGATCGACATTGGGGGTTGAAATCAAGGATTTGGTACACGCTAGAGGTCAGTGGTAAAGATTAAAAGTTAGTAGTTTGTTTTCGTCTACGAGCCGGGGGATGGTCAGGAGGGGGTTGATGAGAATCTTGTTAAATTTTAATCAGTTGCTCTGCACCATATTACTTGCATTAGCTTTGGCGACTAGGTTATTTGTATTAACGGTTTGGTTAGTCATATTAACTTAGCATCACGAGGGCTATTTAATACGACTTGAAAGAGAAGTGTTAGAGAGTGCTTAAGAGAAGTGTTTAAGCTTGTGTAAGTAAGTGAGAAATTGAATTTAGCGGTCAAGTTGGGAGTTAATTCCTCAGTGGTTTCCGGTGGGTGGTTTAGGGTGGGCTTCTTTTTAAATAGTAGAACTAATTTTTGACTTTGACTGCCGGATTCGTTTCGGTCAACCTCCTTGATTTCGCATTACGTGATTTCAATTGCTTTTACTTTCTCGTATACGAAGAGAAAGTATTGTAATCGTCAAAAAATTCGAACTCGAGATTTCGATGAATCTTCACGTTTTAGACCCCCTGAGTCGGAAAAACACAATTATGGAATTTTGTCTGTTTGTGCTTGAAATGTGACTTAGCTGGCGGGTTTGAATTTGGTGGGTGCCCAGTTTTTTCAAATTAATAAGATATATTTAACAAAAATGAAAATTCGATTTCCTCTCGTGATTGAGGTTAATAATAATAATATGCAAAAATAGATTTGTATTTATATTTATCAACAGTTATTTACTTTTTGTGACAGTTTTAGGAATATTTAGGATAAATATTATTTATACAGTACAGTTTGGTACATGGGAAAGTTTACACAAGGCTTATATTTCACATACCTTTGGTCGGGGGGCACTACATGTCGCTTCAGAAAAAGTGTCCTGGCTTCCTTTAATACTCAGGAAAGTTTGGAGTCAGTCTTGAATGTGGATCGTGAAGTGGACAACTTTTTCGGATTTTTTTACCAGTTTAGTAAATTTTTACCCTTACTTATTGGCTTTAATAGAGCTCGTGCTATTTGAATATTATAACTTATTATGGATTATCCTCTAAGGTTGTTCTTTTGTGGTTATTTTAAGCTATTTAGTTGATTATTTTTTTATGAATAAAGCTTATATGCTGAGTTATAATAAAATATGGCGATGGGGCAACTTGCCCCATCGCCATTTTTTTGTTATTACTGGCACTTGCATTACAAAGTTATCCCTAACACCTGAAGATGTGAGGCCATTTCAGAAAGCAGGACCAAGGAAACGAAGTAACAGGGATAGGAAGAAAAGGCAAACATAATTCTTACAGATACACCTGTAAAAAATGCTTTACAAATATAGAAGGAGAAATCAATAAAGAGGAAATTATCTTCAGCCCATCATACTATGTCTCAGTCAGTGAGCTCCACTAGAATGGGAGATAATAATTGTCTAACGTGTTCTAGTGGAGTCTAGTTGAACACGTTATACAAATGAAAATTCCTATGGCCAAGGGCTTTGAAAAAAGGCCAAATTTGCAGACATTGGCCTTAAAAAGGCCAATATGGCTACCCTGGAGTCGTCTTACTAACATACAATGACGGATTGGGAGTTCACCTTAATAAAATAATGCTGTACCACTAGCGCTATCTATGTGCAAACAATTGAACCATTCTTTGTGGCAAAAAAAACCTTCATGCTGCGTAATGAAATTTATTGAAAACCCCACACTGATATCTCAATTTTTTGATTTTTTATTAAATTTTGAAATGTGTCAAGGACTTTTGGAACACCATGTATTTTACATTTAAGGCAATCTTAACTTCTACATTGATCTGGAAGGATGTAAAAAAAACAAGCCAATGAAATGTGGTTCACTATATATTTTTTTCTAAAATGTTTGGTTTGCGATATGTAAATATTATTTAAACAATTAACTATAAATTAATTATTTCTACTTGCCACCTGAAAGTATTTTCTAAAACACTTGTTCCTTCACGTTTAAATCTCGTGGGTTTTTCTTTCACATTAGAATTAGTCTGGTTTTTTATATTTTACTTCCCTGAAGCTATGGAATTAAGAGAACTAATTAATCAATTAGTAGTCAAAACTTCGTCGGGAATGTTTAACTAGACCGAGGGAATAATTCTTCATCATCCTCATTTAAAATTGTAATTTTATCCCACTAGAGAGAGTCATATGTTTATTCTCTCCAAATAATCTCACTTTTCGAGAAACTAATTTAAGTCCACAAGAAGCACATTTTTTTGGGAATTAAAAACATTTTTAAGTGACTTCTCACCATGTTGTTGACTCGGAAACTGTTTCCTTATTTGGTGAATTTGCTGACTCGTTCTGATCTTATCTTTAATGCTATTTTGTGCTAAAAAGGTAGATATCTATTTATAACTTTTGGAATAAAATTCGATGAAAGTATAATTTATTCTATTTTCCGGATAGAGCTAAAAATCCTGTTTATAACCTTGGCATGGAACGTAAAGCAAAACCGATTCTGATCTTGACATTGCCTATTTTTAAATCTACAAAATTCTTTGTTAGCATTTAAATCGAGCCAGCAGGGATTGTTGCATAAATGCAATTCGAAACGGCTGGAGTAAGCGTCATTGTCTAACTTCTTGGTTTAAGAAACAAAATTTTGATATGCTCGTGTGCAAGTTTTCTTGGAAAATATCAGGTATAAACGAATGCATTTGAAAAGATTTAATCATGCTGTAAGAATTAATTAAACTGTCATTTAAACACTGCTAAGGTGTCCGAACACGCTCGGAGCACTTTTTTCTTAAATTGTGAAATAGAAATACCAAAACATGTTTTTTAGATTCGAATTTAATAAAGATTAATATTAGCGTATGATTTTTGAGTATAAATTTTTATAAATTTACAAAATTCTTGAATTTCTGCTGCTTTTTAGAGGAAATTTCCCAAAACTTCAAGCATGCTACAGGTCCAATTTTTGTAATAATTCAAATAAAACTAATACTAAAATAAACTACATACTATGGACTAGTGCTTGTACTAGAATCTTAACATTCTTTGGATAAATAAAAATTTTAGAGCTAATCGAACAATCATTATAAGATTTTCAGCAAATTTTCTATGTCATTTTTCAAATAAAAGACCATAATTTAAAAAATATTGTTACAATATACATTATCCTAGTACATTCACTAGAGAAACATTTGAAGAACGTGTTCACAAAATTTCAGAACAATCGAATGATAATATCTTGAGTTATCATGTTTGAAGTTTGAAAAATATACATAAAATCTAATTTTGAGAAAAATCAAATTTTAGTTTTTCCACGCGCTCAAAGTATGTATCTAAACTTTAAAAAAAATTCCTAAAAATATACTGACATCATATTAGCTTGCAAAAAAGGAGTTTAAAAGAATTTTTGACAGGTTTCTGTCCCTTTAAATGACAACTTTCGGCTAATTAAACGCCCACTTCCGGTTTTCGGTTTCTTATAAAACAATTAATATCTCATCTTCTAATTAACGTACCGACAAAAGTAAATATGTTTTAGAAAGGTAAATGAATGACCTATCGAAAACATCAAAAATTAAAAAAATGGAATTTTGGTCAAAAATCGACTTTCGAACGTGTTCGGATTTAAATCGAGTAATGTGTTTCTTTTTAATGTATGCACTATGTTTTTAATTAAAAATTCTTAGCATTTTAAAGAATTCTGCTTAATAATTGGGAAGATTAGTCAAATGTCAAATTCTTATGGATAATTATGTGTTTCATTTAAATGCTGATGATTAGGTATTGTCAATTAATGTGTCTAAATATAATTTATACAAATATTAACCATAATTGACACTAATTTGGAATTTTCTAGGCGGTCATTGTCATCTAGTTCTTTAATTTATAACTATAGTTAACGAGAGCTTAAGTGGACAGTACGCATGAAAGTGTGAGTCTTAGTTCTATCAGTTCTCCTGTTGGTAGAGTTTAGTTTATTTGAATTAACTTACCGTTTTGAAACTATATGGGAGCTATTTTAAGACTTACCTCGTAATTTTGAGCCATATGATAACTAGTAATTTGACCTGTCCTTACGGACATGCAGATATCGAGCCCTGACAGTTCCGAAGAACGAAATACAAAAATTCGAGTACAAAATTTCTTCAGAAAGTACACTGCTTCATAGGAAAAAATGTTAAAATAACCAACACAGTTTCTCACAATTTCAAATTCCTATACGCACTTTTAAACTTTCCTAAACACATAATTTTGATTAATTACCAAATAACATAAATTAAGATACAATAATAAAGAAAATAAAGAGAAATAAAAGAAAACTTAAAAACATATGTATATACAGGAAACCACAAATTAAAACCTAAATATGCAACACACTGTATCACAAGAAAAAGGTTAAATCAACCTAACACAACTTCTTATCACAGTTTCAAATTTTCCTATACATATTTTCAAACTGTGCAATACACAATTTTTTTGAATAATAACTAAATAACATTAAAATAAAAAATAGTAAGCAGGCACGAGTATTAAAAAAAATAGTTAAAACATAAAAAAATGACATTTATAAAAGACATTACTAGGTTGGCATCTAGAAGTTGGAACACACGCGATTTCGTCGCCAATATGGTTACCTGAGGAACCAAGCGTGTTAGTTCCATTGGCAACCCATCGGCTAGATCGCTTACGTCATGGCAAGCGTTTCGCGTTTTTGAGTTGTTTACAACATACTACTCGGATTTCTATAAAACTTAAAATAGTTATTAAATATTTAATTAAATAATAAAATATATTTTAATTAGGATGACTTCAATTAGTAAAAAATGAAAACAGAACTTGGGTTTATTTAGTGATTATATATTTTTCCGATCACATAATAGAGATATTTTTTCTTTGCCATAAAACAACCAGCGGGAGTGATCTCCCCTAAACTTTCTCGTATACTTTATAAGTGGAGATTCGTCAAAATCTCGAGTTCGAATTTTTTTGACGATTACAATACTTTCTCTTTGTATACTTCGTATACAAAAAAACAAACAAACCTGAAATCAAATATCTGTTGCCACGTTTCAAAAAAATATTACTTTGAAGCAGGCGCGATAAAATAGGCAATGCAATGAACAATAAAGCGAAAATTCTGCTTTGGAATTGAATTCCCAAGAAAACAATTTATACTACCACAACCGTAACAATTGCAAAAGCGCGTGAATAAAAGATTTGCTGAAATAATGAGATTGGTTTGATTTACAACAATAAAAAAATTGTTAACAATTGATGCTTGAAAACATTATTTATTGTTGTAAATAAAATTTACAACAATAACAGATTGCTACCAATACGCATGTGCATGAGAATCGGATTAAAAGAAATTGAATACGCAATTTGAACGCCTCTTTTTGACGGATTTGCCCCAAACTTTTATACGGACCTACATTCATAACGATAAAACTGTGTACCAAATTTTATCCATTTAGCTATTCAAGTTTTTGAGTTATAGCGTTCATATGACCGCGGACATACAAACAGACAGACTTCCCGTGGACGGATTTTGTCCAAAATTTGATAGAAACCTACAAATTATGTTTAAAGGCCACATACCAAATTTCATCCCCGTAGCTCTAATAGTTTTCGAGTTATCGTGTTCACAGACAGACATAATTCCAAAATTGTGTTTTTCGAACTCAGGGAGGTCTAAAACGTGGAGATTCGTCAAAATCTCGAGTTCGAATTTTTTGACGATTGCAATACTTTCTCTTTGTATACTTCGTATACGAGAAAGTAAAAATCGTTTGCATGGAATTTTTGAAGTTGCTTGGTCATATTTTGGAATTCCTCATTTGGAAACCTGCGTGATGGTTTCCTTGATGCGTCGCGTTGTTCATTTTTCTTTTTTCATATATTAAGAGCGTTTCTTCCCAAGTGCAAATATTAAAACTAAGTAAGTCTTAATTTTTTGCTATTGTTCTACTGCTTCATTAGAGTAATTAAAAGAAGCTGATTTTGTGCATTCACTAAGGTAGCGAAGCTACTTGGATCCCGCTTTGATGAAAGCGAAGCCGCTGATGTTTTTTGAAAATTTGCCCGATGCCCACTTGAGAAGCCGCAGGCATCGCGAGAACAATTTCTCCCGCTTCATTAGAATAATTAAAAGAAACAGATTCCTTACATTCAATTAGCTAGGAAAGCTACTAGTTCTGTTGAAATTCTACATTTAAAACGGGAGATAGCGCAACGACAAACCACAAACGCAATGGGTTCGAAAAAAGATTAAACTGTGACCGATGCACGTTTGTTTACCATTAGCATCCATCTTGCTTTCCAACTTGTAGATTTCAACCCATAGTGAATTAGATGAGGACGACATCTGAGCCGCCTTTCGCCTTTACAAACTCTCGCGTTTGCTTTTCGATAGATTTAACGTGGACAAGGCCAGCAAATTAACGATTCACAACCGATATATTGTGAATCGGGTGTCGAACTCTCGAACCTCTGGCCCGAAAACGAAACTGCCACGAGACTACCGCTCCCTCATTCCCGCTTTTTCAAGCCGCAGCGCTAATTGGACACAGTCATACAGTTGGGAATTAACTTAATATTACTCTTTTTTGAGATACAGTTGTTTTCGAAAAATATTTTTAAAAAATGGCGGGAGACTGTCTTTTCAAACAGCCACTGATGTTAAAGACGTAGGTAAGACTACTTGACTCGCGTGTCTCTTTTGTTCCTCGAAATTTCTCGTAAATTTTTAAGTTTAAGTAAATTTTTTTGTAACTGTTGTTACCCTTTATTTCTAAAATAAGACATTAGTTATGTTTTTAACATATGTAGTTATCTAGATATAGAGGATATTTGTGGCGTTTTGGCATGTGAATCAATTTCCTTCCCGAGACCCAATAGGAGGAACGTAGTCCTACGTTAAAAAAAAGATTTAAATGCTGCAGTTTTTTAGAAATCATTATTGTGTTATGAGTAGCTTGTTGTGCAAAAGACTAGAATAGGTTTAATGTTGCATAATATACTTCTCACACTTAATTGCAAGTTGTGATGGTGTATCAAAGATTCGTAAAATTATACTTCGTTCCTGATTGGATAACTGCTTTTATTGAAGTACACATTTCAGATTTTTGGTGACGAAGAACCTCCCACTTTCCAAATTTGTGAATCTAATGTGCACTAGTCTTTCATCAAACAGCCGACACGTGATGGAAACAGGCCTCAAACTTGCAATCTCGGATCGCAAAACGTAATTTCGCCAAGAGTCTATCATGGCACAAAATGGCAACCGATATCATTCCCAAATTCAGTAACCTAGAAAATCATGCTGGCTCATGATAATCTGATTTTGCTGTTGCCAATTTGAGTTGACTTTTTTTATCTTTATATTGCTTCGATAGTGTAAATTTGCCAAAAAGATTTTCAGTTGGCTACATTTCGATCTATGAATACTTACTCCAGAAATGCTAATTACGTAAATAAAAGCATGGGCTTATTAATTCGTATATTAATTAATTAATTCAAAAG
>BGPR01000187.1:561388-578925 GCA_013235015.1 Araneus ventricosus | reverse complement strand
ATGTAGTGAATTTGAAAGGGTTAAACCCTTTTCTTACAGTTTCCCTCAGCTTCTAATTGAAGAATCTCATTGTGTTTTCGAAATTTTGTTTTATTTCCTTTCGCATAGGAACCTTATCTCGTTCGCGAAAAGGGAGCCAAGTTGTTAAGGTTCGTGTCTAACTCGTGCACCGAAATACAGAATTTTTGACATTTAAATCTATAATCAAGTCAAAAAAGGAATTTATTTGAAAGACAAGAAACATTTGGACTTATTTGAGTATTTGGATTATTTGCTTTCTTGTATGAAATGATATAAATAGTTACTCTGCTCCTTATATATCCTGCTTATTATATATATACTCCAGTCTTTAAAGATATAGATTTTTTTTCGAATGCGAATTATTCACACAAGTTAAATTAAATGTCCCGCCATCACCAAAATGACTCAAAGTTTTAATGGTTCCAAACTCGCCATTGATTCGCCAAAACATAAAAATTTTTATCTATACATCGTTTTCTATGGCCTCAAGGAACTTCTTACCAGATTCGAAGAAAATTGAACTACGTGTTTGGTCTCTATTGTAGGAGACAACGTGTAGTTAATGTGAAATGACATGCACAGTTGCGTTCGTCATCTGACTTTGACTCCATTACAGCTTTCAATTTCAAACATTCTACATTTGGATGCACGTGCCAAAAATGTCGTTTTAAAGCATGGTTTACAATGGAATCGCTAAAAGATATGTAGCCTGTTTTGGATAAGTTTTCTTATTATTATTTCTAAATTATCTCTGAATCTGATTTTAAACTTTTCTTCTTTCATTTAAATATGAAATTTCAAATGGATAAATCAGCTATTACGGATCCCATTTTTTTGGTCAAATTTCACATTGTGTCTTTAAAAATTTTTTTTTAAATAACTGTTTTTGTTATATATGAAATTTCTAACCAATAAATCAACTTTTTTTTGGATCAAAGACTTCAGTCATTGTGATTTCACCTATTTTAAAAATGCTATTTAAAATAATATGAAATCTCTTAAATGATAAACAACATATTTTTGGTTACATTTTAATTAGCTCAGTTTATGCAAAATTAAATAATTTCGATAGCATAAATAATAATATTTTTAAACTCATAGATAAATAATTCCATTAAATTTATATCATTAGGAGAAACAATTTTTTTATCAACAAAATACATTTATCTGTAAAATTATATTTTTATATCATTAAATTTAATTATTCTTGGTGTGAATAAACAACAAGAATTTTTTATATGTATCATTCTTTGATACAAATAAAGAAATATTTTAACAAAGCAATCGTTTAATTATTTATCAAAAGCAAAAACAGAGCATGAAAAAGTAATAAAAGATTTCGCTTCATAATTGGAATTTAGAACTTAATAAAATATTTCTCTTTATAATTTCTATTTTCATGCTAGATCTGTAGATCTAACATAAAAACAGAAATTCCTGAAAACTGAGTTTAAGGAAATCATAATTTAGCCGAAACAAATTTGATGAATTATTGAAATATTTATGGATATGAATTTTAAGTATAGTAAAATTTATTGAAGGAATCAGTTACGAATACATTTCTTGGAATTCCTAAAATTCCTTGTGCGAAAGAAATAACAAGAATTTTCTTACATGTTTATTCTTTGGTACAAAAAATAAATTTTATAACAAAGCTATCTTTTAATTATCTATCAAGAAAGGATCAAGGAAGAGTTACAAAATCTCATTTTATAAAAAAAGAATCTGTAAGATAATCAAATAATCATGCAAGAAGAATAAAATTCTACAAAATAGTACAAGAAAATCGTGATACAGTCAAAATATTTGATGAGGTATGGGAATATTTATCGAAATGAATGATAAAAATAAAATATTTATTGAATGAATTATTCAGAAATAAAATTCCTGGAAAATCTCTTTGAATTAATGTTTGCTTTTCCTCATCAAATCAATCTTTAAAATTGCAGATTTTGCTTCTACCTGAAACAGCTTTACTTTAATTGCACGTCAGTTACTTTCAATCATTTGTTCCTATTATTAAAAAGATTATGTGTAAAAGAAAAATAACATTTTCTAAATAATTATTCAATAAAAAAACTTATTTGAAGCAAGGTATTTCAGCGATAGCTATCTACTCATTAAAAATAGTTACTCTTATTTCAAACTGGTACATGTGAGATAATACCACTTAATTAATTAATTTTTTTTGTATAATTATGTTTTTGAGAGTACAGCATAAACGTCTTTTGGATAGCTAAGATTGTTAACCGAACGTTTTGGAAACTTTTATATCTTCATCGCTTCAAAATCTCTGATTTAAGTAGGATTTACTGGACAAAAGAATGCAAGGGAGTATTCTGCTGACATAAAAGACTTTTAAGACTTACGTATTGGAACTGTTATCAGCCTTATTAGAAAAATTCGAACATTCTTTTTCGTCTTTTTTATTGCAGTTTGAGTTATCGATCTCTAAATTAATTCTTCACAATAATTTCTTCATTGGATATTGATTTGAAATTACTTAATGAACAGCAATAATTAAAATTTGGATAATATATAATAATCAAATATCAATCATTGTTCATTAAAAAAGCCGTCCTAACTTTATGTACTTTTTTTGTAATAACTGTAAATTCTTTGTAACAAGCATTTTTGAAGTTATTTGCGTTTTTTATTTCTAGAAAAATTATTATTTTCTCTAAATATTAGGTACGACAATGATTTGGTAACACAATTTAAAGACTGATTTAGATACTGACCATTCCAACAATGGTACGTCGTGTACGTGGGGTTGATAGTTCCATCCCAACAATGGCATGTCGTTACGTGGGGTCGATAGTTCCATCTCAATAATGGCACATCGTATACGTGGGGTTGATAGTTTCATCCAAACAATGGCACGTCGTGTACGTGGAATTGATACGAATGAAATCCGTCTCTGCCAAATATTGGTGTTGAAGCTTGGAGAAGGTAGATCCATCCCAGCAATGGTACATCGTGTATGTGAGGTTGATAGTTCCATTCCAATAATGACACGTCGTGTACGTGGTGTTGATACGCATGAAATTCGTCTACGTTAAATATCCTTCTCCTGGTTTGGTGTTGAAGCTTGGAGAAGGTAGGTCCATCCCAACAATGGCATATCGTAGACATGGGCTTGATACGCATGAAATCTGTCTGCGCCAAATATCCTTCTTGTTGGTTTGGTGTTGAAGGTTGGAAAGGAGAAGGTGTGCTGGCATAGGTGTTCTTCTCGTTATCTGCTTAAAGTTCAAACTTACGAGGTCCATACCAAAATAGCTCTCATGTAAAACGGGTTCTTAATCTAGAAAAATTAGACTTCTCTAAGAACTTTTTATTTATGAAATTGGAAACTAGGGAATTACTTTTTGTGAATATATTCAAATATATTCAAAACAAGTTTCAAATTTCATTTCCCCATGTTCTTTTTATAAAATACCTGGCATTTTTTGGCTTCAAAAGCAAATCTGCCCACATGTAGCCATTTTTATCTTAAGAATTCAATCAATGTCTTTTTTTCCCGAAAAATACAAGCATCAAGGAAAAGAAAACTTCTGTCTTTCAATTTTGGCTTCAGAGTTTTCCCATGTCTTTATTTAGCGAGAAAACCAGTATATTACTCTAAAATGAAAAGACTCACATTTTTCGTTTCTATTCGGCTGAGTTGTCTCTTATTTCAACGTAATTGAATTTTCTAAGATAAATTTTCGTCTAACGTTTTGACATAAAAGATGTAATAAATTGTGGATTTCTATTTTTAGCAGCGTGTTCTTCAGAGTTCTTTTGGTTTCTACATTTTCAAAATAAGAAATGATTTTAAGAGGTATAAATGAAGTCTTTTTTTTATCCACAATAAGATGAAATTTTTCATATTCTAAAATTTTGAAGAAATATCTCTACTTTAGAATTTAAATATTTTAATTGAATAAGGAATTAATTTAATCAACTATACATGAAAGACAAGAGATTGTATATGTATAACAGTGCCTGAATATGTAATAAGTATATTTTAGTATATATGTACATTAGGGGGCCCTTATTATGATTGTGAAAAATTTATTTAACAATTTTTAAGCCCATATCCTTTATTTTTTTACTTTTACCTTAATATGGAAGTATACCAAATATTTCTCTGATATATAGGAGTTAACCCGTATCTCATTGAGATTGATTGAATAAAGACGTAGGTGAAAAAATTTGCTTTAAATAAAGCATTTTAAAATGCCTATTTATTACTCATATTAAAAAATTGTATGAATTTGCTATAAACCTATTTAATGGAATCTTTAAAATGGCACAGGAAACAACAAATTAAATTTTTAATTATATATTTAAATAAATTTTCGTTTAAGAGAGGCCTTCTTGCAGTCCTAGTACTGCTTTCTGTAGACTTCGACCCACTGGAGAATCAATTGCTTCTGCTCTTCATCCGCCGTTAAAAGACCATTAAAATCTTGCATCAATTTTGCGCCTCTTTCGACTGTATCATTAGCTTTCTGTGTACTTCGACCCACTGGAGAATCAATTGCTTCTGCTCTTCATCCGCAGTTAGTCCATTAAAATCTTGCATCAATTTCACCATTCTTTTGGCTGTATCATTTAATAACACTGAGATTCTAGAATATTTCTTGTGACCTTAATTAAGAATCGCCCCTATCCCAAAAATATGGACTGAGATTCAGAAAGCTAATGCCGACATCTAATTTCCTTAATAAATTTAAACTTTTCGGAGAAATGAAGTCTTTTTTTTGTTCTTATTCAAAAATACAACAACGATGGATTATTATTTGATATCATGTTTAAATACTAAATGATTTAATTTGAACACATTATTAGAAAGCATTGTTAAAAATTTAATAAATGATATAATTTGACTGTCATTATAAAGTTAAAGAATAATGTCTAATGCAAAGTATTGTTGATAAATAAAATCTTATCTAAGAGGAAGGGTACCCCATCAGGAGTAACAATCCATTTTATTTCAATATTAAGATTATCCCATCTCAAATTCTCTATCATGCGCCTTTTAGATGCAATATTAACATTTTTATCAAAAATTGCTGAAATGAAAAATGCTTAATTATTCATTTAAATACCACAAGTGATTGCAAAATTTCGTCAAAGCAACTGACAAAATGGATTTATTAGGTTTTATATTTCTTTAAATCTTTAAAAAACGTTAAATCATTAAACGAAAACCCAACTGTCGATAAACTCTCCAACCACGCTTTTACATACGCCATCACGAGAAGCAAGTGTTTTTCAAACTCTTTTAAAGACAATTGCTGTCTAAATAAAAATATTTTAAAGGAGTAGATTGGCTTTGGCATCCATCAAACCTGATTTAAACACCTGGTGGCCTGATTTCGATAGTCGAGTCTGTGTTCCTTTCATATTAAAGCTTCCTATTTTTAAAAAATACAACTTGGTTTATCTGGTAAAAAAAATCGGTACTTACGTATTAACGCCACCGAGGCTACAGATTGGCGGTAATGCGCCAATAAAGAGCAATCTTGTTTACAAAAACCGCCAAATTGACGTCACTTAAAAACCGTCAAATCTGTAGCTGCGGTGGTGTTGGCGGCACTTAAAAACCGCCAAATTGGCGTTAATACATAAGTACAAAAACCGCCAAATTGGCTCCACTTAAAAACCGCCAAATTGGCGTTAATACGTAAGTACAAAAACCGCCATATCTGTAGCTTCGGTGGCGTTAATACGTTAGTACCAAAAAATCCTTCAGTAATAACCAGCGGGAGTTATCTCTCCTAAACTTTCTCGTATACTTCCTAGCAAGGTTGTTCTACCTGATCACCCCCACATAAAAATTCAGAGTTCCACGAGTGTTATTGATATTGCCTTCGCAGAATGCTGAATCGAAAAGGTGAAGAATGAAATGAGATAAAATTCGCCAAGTGAGTAAAATAGCGCCA
This sequence comes from Araneus ventricosus, assembly GCA_013235015.1. Lineage (NCBI taxonomy): Eukaryota > Metazoa > Arthropoda > Arachnida > Araneae > Araneidae > Araneus > Araneus ventricosus. The sequence continues at coordinate 572,968 of BGPR01000187.1, read as the reverse complement.
AGTTTACGAAGGTTATGCGCCGTAAAATGCGTCTTAAAACATTAACTGTTATATATAATAGGACCTCACCGTTTATTGTTACTCATTGTTTCATAACAATAATAAAACTGTGTATCAAATTTTATCTCTTTAATTATTTAAGTTTTTGAGTTATCGTGTTCACATGAACATGGACAGACCGACTTCCCTTGGACGGATTTTGTCCAAAAGTTGATGGAAACCTACAAATTATGTCTAAAGATAACCAAATTTCATCTCTCTAGCTTTAACAATTTTTGAGTTATCATGTTCACAGACAGACAGACATAATTCCAAAATTGTGTTTTTCGGACTCAGGGAGGTCTAAAACGTGGAGATTCGTCAAAATCTCGAGTTCGAATTTTTTGACGATTGCAATACTTTCTCTTTGTGTACTTCGTGTACGAGAGAGTAAAAAGACAGGATCTTTTGTTAACTATTTAATGGCAAAAGAATTTATACAGAAAGTTTCGATGCCGATATTTAATAATAAATAACAATAACACACATAATTTTTGTTCCAATGCGGTTAGAAAAAAGGCATTCAAATTGCATATTGAATTTTCTTCCTATGACACCAAGATATTTTGCGTCTTTGCACCCGCTTAGGGAAACTAATGGATAGTCATATCATTTTGAGTTACAGAAGTTTCACATTTTTTATCCACGCGGGGGGGGGGGGGGGATCCCACCTTTTTGGGAAGTATACGAGAAAGTTTTGGGGAGAGCATTTCCACTGGTTTTTCTGCTTGAGATTATTGATATTATTGCTGTATGGTAAGTTTAAGATAAAAGCTTATATTGAATATCCCGGGTAAATTTTTATAACATTTTTAGAAACAAATTTCTCCTTTAACATTGAGCACTTTTATGATTAGTTGTTTATGCTTACATTACATTATTTGATAGTAATTATCTTTAGAAACTGTGTAACTCTGCGCTCTTATTTGTCAGGACATTTTGAAATTGCTGATAATTCAAATATTAAATATATAAATTAATAAAATAATGGTTTCAAATCTATATATATAAAATTCAATGTCTGTTTGTTTGTTTGAGCGTTCGAACCTTGTACAATTCCATACCTCTTGACAAATCAGAACGAAATTCGGCACACATGTTCCTTGGCACCTGGAAGGATTAACTACGCAATTAAAAAGTTTCTAACTCCACCTAAAGGGGATGAAAGGGGGGGGGGGGTTAAAAGGTTTAGCATTTTTCTGCCTTAACGTCAGAACATATCGCAGAGAAACTATTTTTACAACCTCTTAAAATTTAAAAAAATTAGCTTTTCAGTGACGTCTGTTCCATTTCTGTTTGACTTCTTTCTCATTTATAATCAATCTTCAAAATTAATTTAAACACAATTTGTAAGAAATTTTTCGTTTGTTGCAATCTTAAACCTAATCACATCTACCACTCGCGTGCTTTTGCCAATCTTAAATTGCTTTTTACAGACATTTTAACTTTCGCACGCAGAATTTTGCAGCTTTAAATATACGCTTACGGTAAATTACATTTGTACTTTTTAAAATCGTTGCAAATTCTATATTTTGCCTTAATTTTGTCTCAGATTTTAGAACTTTAATAAAATTTTTAATGCTTAGCTGTCTTTTAATTGACTGTTTTTTTACTTTATCTCATTAAATCAGATTATAGTTCATTTATAAGTTTTTCTGTTTTTGTTGCATTGTCTATTTTTTCGCACAACCTTCAAAATCAAACTTTTTAAAACGTATCAACGGACAGAAAAAAAAACCAATGCATTTTTTTAACTACAGGTTTATGGCCTCTTTTTTCCACCTTCTTAATATCTATATTTTAGGTATTATTTTTCCCTCTTAACAATTACTGTCATATCATCAGTTCTCAAAATCCAAATATTATGTTGTGAATCTATACCTAAAACATGCAATGTCTGAAGAAATCTGGCACACATGTTCCTTCGCACCTGGAAGGATTAATTACGCTGCTAAAAAGTTTCCGGCGGGATTAAAAAGGGTAATTTTTAACGTTTTTCCACAATAACTTCAGAACATATCATCGCACAAAAATTATTTTTGAACCATATTAAAAGTAAAAAAGATAACTTATCAGCGACACCTGCTTCACTTTCGTACCACTAACTCTTTGACTTTTAATCACTTTTCAAAATTATTTTTAAAACTATTTATAACGATTTTGATTGTTGTCATTTTAAACCTATTTCGCAATTTAATCTTTCACGTGGTTTTGTTAATTAATTTGCTTTCTTTGGACAATTCCACATTAATTTCCATTTTCTAACTACAAATTTTTGGCTTATTTTTTATCTTCGTAGGATCTAGAATTCAGGAATATTTTCCCCTTTTATCTACTACTGTCATATCATTTGGATATCAAGGCTTTTAATATAGTAAGGTGTGAATGCGGATCACAAAATTTGAACCAGCCACACGTTTAATATATTTTCACAAAAATATAAACTCAACCGAAAATATTTTCCAAAAATATTCACGTTGGCATTCCATCATGAGCAGGTTGCATTTTGTGTAGTGAATATTTGTTTGAGCGTTGCTGAATTTTGTAATTCTTGGCGTTTAGCAGCAGTTGATATCAAGATTCTTATTAATTAATGGGAAAACATTGTTATAACGTGTATTACCCATACCCACAAGTCAACACATGATGCTTTGTGCAGAGATTTGTAACATATAACAAATTACGATGTGAATATTGCATAAGATACGGTGGGAACAAATAAACCTTGACTAACAAAAGATCAGCCGACAACGTATGGAATAATGGGGAATTTGATTGCTGAAGAGAACAGAAAACAGTTACTTGAAGTCGCATGTAGAACTGAAACATCATTTTTTAATTAATTTGATCTTTGCTAAAATCCAATCTAAATGCCATATAGCTCTTGCCCTTGCTCCATCAAGAATAGTTATCAGACTTTTGGATGGTGACCCCGTATCACATACTCCGTTACAGTTATATCTGGTTTTGCTCACACTGAGAATCCTATTATATGCAATACAAGCAAAAGGTCTGATACGGCGATTGTCCAACAAATTGCAAACTTATCATTTGGGATGAGTGTACGATTCCAAATAAATATGCCGTTATCATGTCTGTTTCTCCCATGGTATGTTCTGGAATGAAAACTCCAAGCAATCTTTACACATGTGCTTCAAACGGTGAGATAAAAAATGTCATTTATTCGAAACCTTTAAAATAGGTAAATAGGTTTAAAATAATTAATTAGGTATTATTAGTTAGGATTGAGGGTACTAAAACAGGGGTTGTATATTAAAACTCGAAAACTATACAATATAAATGCATAAGCGTTTTTCTTTTTCTTACATATGCATAGCACAGAGAAACGCGTGCGGAGCCGCGGGTACAACGGTTATTTAATTATAAGAATAATTTATACCAATAATTTTCAAGCCAAATATATATTGCATATTTTGCAAACAAGTGAATGTATATTAAATACAAGTCTATTTAAAAGGTATTAAAAACTCATTCTAAATTTTGAATAAAATTTGAAATCTTAGAAAAAAGCCTAATTTTAACACTCAGCTGTAAAAAAATGGAAGATGTAGAATATTTTTTTTTAGGTGTAGAAATATATGATAAATGCTTTAAATTATTGGTCTCAGCTGAATTTTTTCTTTTTTTTCTTTCAAGGAAAAGTAAAAAGAAAAAATGGGTATCTAAAAATTATTGTCAAGAATGTTATAAACTTGCTAAATTTTACTATTAGAAGCAGAATAATAGAGAGTGCAATGAAAATTAAAATCACTGGCAATAATATTCCTATTTTGCTTGAATCTATTGCAGAACAGCTAGGCACTGTGAATGCCGCTACGAAACACGTTTGATTTATCTTGATCGACAATTTTGATCCACCTTGATTGATAATTTTAATGTATTTTGAAATAGAAAGCAAACGACTTTCTATAAATGTATATGGTAGTCTCACAGATTTTCAAGCATTATTTGTTCTGTCATAGTAGAAAGCAAGTACAATCTTGACTTTTTCAAATACGAAACATCTTCTTTGCTGAAAAATAATACTTGTTCTCTCAAGGAACAAAAAGCAAGTACAGAGTTTAACCGGGCGCATATAGTTAATGTTTCGCAGGGTATTATTCGTTATTTTTTCAATCATCGAACGAAAAGAAAATGCAGATATCGGTTCCTTTCTATCACACAGTCTCACATGTAGTAACATAATTCTCTTTCCATCACGACATGGAAGATCCCGATTTCCCTGTTGTATGAGATAATCTCACCGACCGTCAGCTGCACTGAATTGATGAAAGGAAGATAATGGTTATTCATTTTTCTAGAAAGCAGAAAAAATTGCAGTTGTTGTTACTCCCACAATGATATAATGCAGTAAACAATAAGTATAAGAATGTAAACAAGAGCGTTTGTATTTTTTTAATGAATGACAGAAATACCGGGTGTCCACGCTTATCTTGGTCTAATAACTAATTTCTAAACCATCAGCGATAGACATTTAGTTCCAATTGAAAAAACGCTTTAAATGAGGGGAAGAAACATATTTTATGTTTTTTCAGTCTATAAATATATTTCTGAAAAATTTACGAATTCTAATTTTTCATACGGTCCCCCGGTCCTATCAGTCATATTTAGTAAAATATTTTTCACATACTAACATTTTAAATAAAAAAAGTGAAACTCTACTGCATCTAAAACCGATCGAGTTATTCATCTCTGAACATCGTTGCCTTACAGCACTTTACACCATTTCAATAACCGCCTCGAAGACGATCCACCAATTAGTGCGTAACATTTACTCGTCGAGGCTGCTGGTTGGTTTAAAAGTATGAAATTCAAAGCTCCATAACTTGGTTAGTTTTAGTCGCAGAAGAGTGGAACTTTTTTGTTTAAAATGTTAGTGTGTGAAGAATATTTTACTAAAAATGACTAATAGGACCGGGGTACCGTATAAAAATTAGAATTCGTAAAATTTCCAGATATATATTTAGTAATTCAAAAAACATGAAATATAATTCTTCCCTTCATTTAAAGCATTTTTCCAAATGGAACTATATGTCTATCTCTAACGGTTTAGAATTTAGCTATAAAATGTGGACCCCCTGTATAGTAGAACAAGGCTAATTCGGCCGCAGCAAATATTCGATTTATCCAACATTTGAATTTAGAAAAATAAGGTTTAAATATAAATATAGGTAAGGAAAGCTACAGTTTTTAAGCTAAAAATTGCAGCAAAGATTTATTTTTAATAAAGGAACATCACCAGTAAACACGTGCAAAATTTCGCACATTCAATCTTCTCTCCCCTCTCCCAAATAATTTAGACCTTTATTGGGTTGTTGAAATTGAATATTAATAGGATCGTAAACACAAACGAGCGAAGGCAGTTTCTTGATTCGAAGGTATTTAGCATACTTCTTTGTATACAATATTTGATCTCAGAATGCAATCGTCTTAAATTCTTACTTTCTCGTATACGAAGTATACAAAGAGAAAGTATTGTAATCGTCAAAAAATTCGAACTCGAGATTTTGACGAATCTCCACGCTTTAGACCTCCCTGAGTTCGAAAACCACAATTTTGGAATTATGTCTGTCTGTGAACACGATAACTCGAAAATTATTAGAGCTACGGGGATGAAATTTGGTACGTGATCTTTACACATAATTTGTAGGTTTCTATCAAATTTTGGACAAAATCCGTTAACGGGAAGTCTGTCTGTTCGTATGTCCGCGATCGTGTGAACACTGTAACTGAAAAACTTGAATAACTAGATGGATAAAATTTGGTACGCGGTTTTATCGTCATGAATGTAGGTCCGTATAAAATTTTTGGCCAAATACGTCAAAGGGTTGACTGTCTGTCGGTCTGTATAATTTACTTTTGAAAAGAATCCGTATCTCCTCTCGCATGCGTACTGGAAGCAATCTTCTTGTGCACGCGAAAGCTACGAAGCGAATTACGTCAGTTTATCCCTGAGCCGGTAAGAGCGGAAAATCGGTACGTATCTCTTTGAATTTGATTCTTTACCTAGATATTTTTTAATCACTATAATGAAAAACCTTCTGATAGTCACTGGATTTTGGGTAACAGTAGGTTCGAATTGTTTTAGCCACGCGGGGGAAGGGGAAACGGCACCTTTTTAGGGAAGTATACGAGAAAGTTTAGGGGAGGCCACTCCCGCTGGTTTTGATTGAGGTAACTTGAATCAAAAAATATTGCGAGGTTTAGTGACTCTTGAAAAGGCCACGGGAATCTTTCCATGAATAAATACGGCCTTTGGCAAGTGTGATCCAACTCTTGAAGCGTATGTCCCTGAGACTTATTGATAATCTATATAAAGGCAACTTTCAGTGGGAACTGTCTTCTAGTCAATTGGAAAGACATGGTTGGGTCGGATGGGCTGAGGTTAATTCGTGGTACGGCCACAGTTTTTCCAGAATCAAATAACTGAGCAGTGACAGTGTCCTCTAGGTGCGTGGAGAGTATTTTGGTCCTATTGATTAAGCCCTGTTTAGCATTTGAATCTCTGATCAACGTAATGATAGTTTATTTTCTTCAAAGAAATGTATGTATTGGAAAGGCTGATGGGTTTAAACTATATAAGAATTATAGGGGATGTTCTAGGTTATTAGTCCGCTCGCCGGATTCTGTGGAATCTCAACTTTTAATAGACTTTACAATTTCCCTTTATAATGTTTTGCACTATTTTTCTTTTGATTTTTGTGAAATCGTCGTTTTTAGGGCATGATATGGCTGTGTTGATTAAGTCGTTGAAATTATTGGCATAATTTAATTGGCTTTGATTTAATATTTCTTTTAACTTAAATTTTAAACAAACAATGTATTTTAACCACTTAACTGAATAGTTTTCTTTGCTATCTAATAAGATGACCCCTCCTGTTTTGGAAAGGGGCTGCCGTTTTCATTCATCTAAGAAGGCATAGGATACTTAAGATGTTTATGGATCCTACATATTTTTTGTGTCAAATTATAAAGCTAATTAATGATTCAATTTTAGTTTATAAGACTAAAATTTCGATAATTCGATGCACGAGTATTCTCGGGCTGTTAAGTTAAGCGGTTAACTTTATCGATACGGAACTGTCCCATACGTCCCTTCAAGCAAACGACGATAGCTGTCCGAAACGTCCGAATGTCACTCTGAAATTTCAACCCCCCCTTTCGTTAAGTGTGATTGATTTCACACCCGCGGCGCGTGCTTTCTTCGTTAGAGTGGCTCGTCCAGATGTGTTTGGGGAAGAGGGGAGTTTTCTTAGAATTCGGATAATGCCAGCTGTCATTGTGGTTTTTGAGGGGGAAGGTGAGTTTCCCTTATGTTTTATAGATGAGCTCGGACGTTCCCTTTTTTGAGGCCGCTTTATTTCAATGGCCTTAAAAATCAGAGGATTAACGTAAACTGAGTATTCTAGGTCGGAAGTCGGTGAAAAAAAAACTATCCACTGATACCTTAATCATCGCTTCAGGCTTTGTACTAGGTACTAAAAAGGGTTGTTGGCAAGAGAAATAATTTGTAGGGTAAAAAATAACTAATAAGTGATTTTAATAAATAAAACAATAATGGATGAGATTTTCAAAAAGTTTAGTAATTTAAAAATAATATTTTTAATAAGTAAGTAAATAATTGTAATAAATAAACAGTATATAGAACTTTGAATGCAACAATTTCGCAATGAAACTTTGAGATAAGCAGTATAATTTACATTTAACGTGCTCAAGGCTTTCTAAAAATGTTAGAATTTTGTACTGCTTTTTTGAATACCTACATTGGCACGTAAAGTGAAATAGCCACAGTAGACACAAGGTATGGATATATTTAAATAACGAAATAATTGAGATTTAAAAATAATTTTTTTTAAGTTCTAGTTTTATCTTCCAATTCACGGAAATAAATTCAAATTATAGATGGCACTTTAACATAATGTTAAAAAAAACTATGTTAAAATAAGTCGATCGACGAATTCGAAGCAAAAACATTAAAATTAGCCATGGTCCATTATATATGTTGATTTTTAAACAATCGCAATTATTAAATTTCTATTTAATGAAAAGGCTATGTAACTGTTTGACTTTCATTTTGTTTTACAAGCCCAGTTGTGTAGCATTTTATATGCACGTTTCTTATCACAGGCCGAACCACAAAACACGTTGTGTAAATTTTATCGCTCCTTCGTGGAAAAGTTTGAGGAAAGTTGCCAGAAGTTGATGGATCCCGAAGGATTGTTGACAAAAATGAGGAAAAGAGGGATGAATAAATTACTTAAAAACAGCAAGGGTAACAAGTATAGGAGAGAAGAATCAGAAAGCGCTCTCGAGAGTTTTGCCAATTATTTTAGCTTTCAAAGTCGAAGACCAAAATAAGCATGAGAAACTGATATTTTGTGTTCTAAGATCTTTTAGCGAGTTTAATTTTGAAGAAATAAATCAGGCATTGTAATTTTTTGTACAATTTTGTTTTCATAAAAATCTAAAAGAGCGAAAAAATCAGAAAAAGAAATAGAAAGCGAAAAAAAATTAAAAATTATTATTTAAAAGTTTATTTTGCGTTTAAATTATAAAAAGAAATTTTCTTTTTTCATGTACGATATGAAGTTTTAAGAAATATCTGTCTTGTTTAGAAACTTTGCAAGTGATTAGATCAAATGAAATTATGCGTATTAAAAGAAATTTTCATGTCAAAGTAGTAGGACAACCAATCAAAGAAAATAATTCCTTTATTTGGTTCTATTAGAATATTTTATATGGTGAGCTGACACAATAAAAGGAAATCATTATTCTGATATTTTTTAACATGCATAAAATTTTTGAACGGGAACCAAGTAATATAAATCATAAACTTGCGTCGCAACATGTCTCATTTTGAGAATTTGTTCTATTTCTGTCCTCTTGTTACAGTCTGGTCAGTTGGTCAAAAACTATGAGCTAAATTATCAATGGATCTTAAGTGACAAATCAAGTTGTTGGTATGGGGAAATCTACACATTTTAGAATCATTCCGCTCCGATAAATAGTTCCCAGCTTAATACTAATGTGTTTAAAACATTGATACATTTTTTTTCAAAATTAGTGTTAAAACATTTATGGTAGACATTTACAGTATGGTTAATTTTATATTTTAAATATTTTAAGCGGAAGTTGCTTAGTTTTATGAAGCATTTTCTGTAGCTCTAAAACGCTTTGGAATACATATGATCTCATCCATCGGTAATAGTGTGAAATGCTAGCATTTCACGTAGTGTTAACTTGAATTACCACTGAATATAGGTAAAATTTTTACAAAACAGAATACAAAGTGAGATATAATTATGTATTCGACTAAATTATCAAAATTATATTTAAGAATTAGAATAACAAAGAAGCATCTATTCAGAAGCAGTTTCAACTAATAAGTAAAATGTATTCCATCAACGTCATTTTTGAAAAAAGGCAGTTCAAGGGGATAAAATATTTACGAAGTAAGGAGGGAAAGTCTATTTTTCTGAATAGTGGTAACCAGATAAATCTTCTTATATCTATGTAATAAAACTGTAATAACTTAATTTTTTAACTTTCTTAAATTATCTTTAATGATGCCTTGTTTTAAATTACTTCTACTTCCATCGTAATAAGCGCATTGCTGCTTTCAATTCCGAGTCCCGAGTCTTCCGGGAAAATCCCCTTTTTCAACTACTATTTAAGCTCGCTGCGATGGTGAAACTTCCTCTTTTTTAAACCATGTAACCTTCATACCAGAAACGCCGCTGCTTCGGCGTAACACTTTCTTCGTTTAACCCGTCGCCGGTGACTACTTAATACTTTAAGTATGGCTTGATATTACTCTAAATTATCTCCAAATCAGCAAAAACCTATAAATTAAATAAAGAAACTGTTCGTGGTTCGTCAACGACTGCTGTTTTCTTTGGAATTGCATTTTTGCACTTCACCGAAACCATGAAGTTATATCTACATGTGTAAATACACGACGCAAGATAATTGAAAATAAATTTTAATTTATTATTGAGTGTATTGAAGTTAGGTAATTTCTTGCGAGATCAAAACATTTGATTGTTCCAATTTTTGATGAAATATAGGAAAAATAGTTTCTCACAAACAAATACTTTTGTTCAATTATAAGTGAAAATAAGTTTGAAACCTTAATTTTTGAATCGCCATTGCATTACAGGGTATTAAAGGTCGAATCTCCAGTAAAACGTATTCTAGTTCTTTGGAAAAGAAATGGATTTCATTAAGAAAAACCAAAAACAAAAAAATTAAATGCTTAGAACTTTTCTCTTTTATGTGCTAATTAGAGGACATTACTTAACAAAAGCTCCCCTAACTAGAGAACATTGCATAACAAAAGGTTCTACGATTAGAGCACTGGAATTAGGTCAATCCATTGAAAGTGGAATCGTTTGAATTCCACAATCCTTTTGAATTCTAGTATTAGATATTTTTTGTTTGTTGCCAACTTATTTATATTTTTGATAAATACGAAGAGATACATATATAATAGAAAAAATATCTAATACTTATTCTAGTATTAGATATTTTTTGTTTGTTGCCAACTTATTTATATTTTGGATAAATACGAAGACATATATATAGAGCAGTTAATAATTTACCATTGTTTTTTCCAAATTACTTATATTATTTTTCTTCAAACAAATATTATTAAGTGTGGCTGAAACTTATGAATTACTTGACTACTTGTAGGAGAAAAAACTCGATATTAAATAGTATTTCTTTTGGAAGCTGTAAGTGTCCTTAACGTAGCGTTCCTTCCACTTACTATAGTAAAGAACAGAAACAATGTGGGTTTAAGGGGAAAAAAACAACAGTCGATTTATTTTTCGCGTACATAACTTGCATATCAGAAAAGAATACCACAATTGTTTTCGTACAGTTAAAAGCAAATAAAACCAAATATACTATTAAAGACTATAAAATTAATGTGAAATAAATTTTGAATTTACTGCGTCATCACATATCATTTAGTTCTGGATCTACACTATTGTTTGCGAGGGAAGGGATAGTGAAAACCTTTAAACCAGATTCAGTGTAAGTTATTCGCCACGAATAGATTGATTCTTAATGGTATCAGTCAAAACGTATTTACTTCCATCTGGCCTCAAATCAAAGTTTTTCTCTACTTTACATATCCTACAGAAGACACTACTCGATTTTAAAAAGTTTCTGTAGACGGTATCTCTAGTACTTCTACTCCACAGCTCATTCCGAAGGAATCACTCTACTTTAAAATGTTTCTGTACATCTGCTACCTCTATTCCCTTGTCCATCAAGGAAGCACCAATCAATTTGTACACGTTTTTATAGATGGTATCTCTAGTACTTCTACTCCACAGATCATTCAGAAGGAATCACCCTATTTTAAAATGTTTCTGTACATCTGCTACCTATATTCCCTTGTCCACACAGAAAGCACTACTCAATTTGTAAACGTTTCTATAGATGGTATCTCTAGTGCTTCTACTCCACAGCTCATTCAGAAGGAATCACTCTACTTTAAAATGTTTCTGTATA
>BGPR01000187.1:545707-556030 GCA_013235015.1 Araneus ventricosus | reverse complement strand
GGCAACATGAATCGGAGGAAGAATGTTGTGGGTTGGGTTCATCCCTCCGTGTGCGCTCTTACAGCGTTATTCAAGAACTAAAAGACAGTTGTGAGTTTCTTTCGAATATATTTGTCTGTTGTCTCGCTTTGATTGACAAATATATTTGAAGCGCTCTCATCAGTGGCCAAGTGGGTTGAGACACGGCATGGTAAGGCAACATGAATCGGAGGAAGAATGTTGTGGGTTGGGTTCATTCCTCCGTGTGCGCTCTTACAGCGTTATTCAAAAACTAAAAGACAGTTATGCGTTTCTTTTGAATATATTTGTCTGTTGCTTGCTTTAATTGAAATATATTTGAAGCGCTCTCATCAATGGCCAAGTGGATTGAGACATGGCATGGTAAAGCAACATGAATCGGAGGAAGAACGTTGTGGGTAGGGTTCATTCCTCTGTTTGCGCTCTTAAAGTGTTATTAAAGAACTATTCGACAGCTGTGAGTTTTAGCAGTGAATTTCCGGCTGTACAGGTTGCTGAAAGTTTTTCTCCAAGCGGAAATACAAATGCGAATCAGTTCCCTCTGAATGGTCTCTATGGAGATAACCTACCCTCGTATTTTGGAGCTAACCGAGTCTTCTACCTAGATGCTCCAAAATAACTTTGACTAGCAGATAATGAGTCCTTGACTTAATGACTTGGCTAAAAATTATCGACCAAGCGGGACTAAAACCATCATCATATGTATTAGAAACTGTTTCTCTCTACTTTCTAAAATAAAAAACAATACATTCGATGTTCACAGATGAATCATACAATGATATGTATTATAAAAAGGGGAAAAAATGGATTCGTGTGTAAAGCCGGTAGCTGCGTTATTTAATATTTTTTTTAACTTTATTGTTTCTTAATCAAATATTACGGCATTGTGAATGACCACAATAATTTAAAAACAATTAACGAATGAGTTACGGTTAGAAACATCAATTCTTTTAAAGATAATAGCTATCAGAATAATTATATTTCTTCTCTGGTGATGAATTTTCACTAAATAATTCAAAAAGGAAAAGCCAAACTACCGGAAAAAAACTCTGTTTCAAAAAAGTTATGAAACAAAAGAATTAATCTTGCCTGGAGTAGTTTTCTTTGAAATTTAATAACTTTCTAGGCGCTAGTTAAATATAAAAAGAATTCATACATTTTATATGCAAGACCAATTCTTTTTATTTCTTTTCAATTTGAAATTCAATTTGTAGTTTCAATTTATTTTGTGTTCCATAGAAACGGTCAAAAACACATTCTTCCGAGCCATTATTCCAGGCTACCTTAAAATACGGACAGTCATATTAAGGAAGAAAGTTTTATTTACTGAAGAATGTTCTTTGATGGCGATAATGGTTACGGTCTTTTATTCTTAGTTTTTTTTCCACTACTTTCGTAAAGGTCAAGCCAAACCTCTAATGCAATTATTTTTACTTTTCTTCAACTCTGCCTTTGATTATCTCAAAACCTTTTGTCCTTGAGTAACTATTTCGCTTTATTTGATTTACTAGGCAAAGCAGGGGAACTGTTCCCCATGTTTTATTATGGTTTAAGAATGATTTAATATTGATTATATTTTTCAGATATAAAAACACTAAAAGTAAAAATGTTTTTAAAAACACGCTTATATTACAGTAGTAAAAAGTCGAAAACCATTTACTTTATCAAAAATTTGGTGGTCAAAACAAAATCGTAAAAGTAGGTGGCGCTGATAGTAGCACTCTGAATAAATACGAATTTTGTATATTTTATTATATCATTTATAATTAATATTAATTTAATCTTGATTGTATCTTTTAGGTCTAAAATAATAAAATTAAAGATATTTTCAAAATCACGCTTGCATTTCTATATTAAAAGTAGGAAACAATTAGGAATATAAAAAGTAGGAAACAATTTTCTTTATCAAAAATTTGGTGGTTAAAATAAAATCGTGAAAGTACGTGGCGCTGGCAGTAACACTCTAAATAAAAACGAATTGTTTATATAATCACATTTATAATTGTTGGATTCTCGATTGACATTCATAATATTTCTTCTAAGGCTAAACAAACATTTATTAGAACATTAAAATACAACTATTACATTCCGCATCTGCGTACTTCGTAACTTCGTTCAACCGTACTCGTACTTGTCTCTCTTATTTTTTAAAATCAAATTCAAAGTAGCTCAACATGTGACTGTTGCCACTTATCTGGCATCATACACTGTTATAAAAATAAATAAGTTGAAGTCAGGCATAAATATTAAATAAGCTTACATAATTAATATTAATTTAATCTTGATTATATCTTTTAGGTCTAAAATAATAAAATGAAAGATGTTTTTAAAATTACGCTTGCATTACTATACTAAAAGTAGGAAACAATTAGGAATATGAAAAGTAGGAAACAATTTTCTTTATCAAAAATTTGATGGTCAAAACAAAGTTGTAAAAGTAGGTGGCGCTGACAGTAGCACTCTAAATAAATACGTATTTTATATATAATCACATTTATAATTAATATTTATTTGATCTTGATTATATCTTTTAGGTCTAAAATAATAAAATTAAAAATACTTTTAAAATTACGCTTGCATTACTATACTAAAAGTAGGAAACAATTAGGAATATGAAAAGTAGGAAACAATTTTCTTTATCAAAAATTTGGTGGTCAAAACAAAGTTGTAAAAGTAGGTGGCGCTGACAGTAGCAGTCTAAATAAATACGAATTTTATATATAATCACATTTATAATTAATATTTATTTGATCTTGATTATATCTTTTAGGTCTAAAATAATAAAATTAAAAATGCTTTTAAAATTACGCTTGCATTTCTATACTAAAAGTAGGAAACAATTAGGAATATAAAAAGTGGAAACAATTAGGAATATAAAAAGTAGAAAACAATTAGGAATATAAAAATTGGAAACAATTAGGAATATAAAAAGTAGGAAACAATTAGGAATATAAAAAGTAGGAAACAATTAGAAATATAAAAAGTAGGAAACAATTTTCTTTATCAAAAATTTGGTGGTCAAAACAAAATCGTGAAAGTACGTGGCGCTGACAGTAACATTCTAAATAAATACGAATTCTAGATATAATGACATTTATAATTAATATTAATTTAATCTTGATTATATCTTTTAGGTCTAAAATAGTAAAATTGAAAAATGTTTTTAAATTTACGCTTGCATTTCTATACTAAAAGTAGGAAACAATTAGAAATATAAAAAGTAAGAAACAATTTTCTTTATCAAAAATTTGGTGGTTAAAATAAATCGTGAAAGTACGTGGCGTTAACATAAATGCTCTAAATAAATTTGAATTTTATATATAGTCACATTTATAATATATTTTCAATAAATTTTTAAGAATCTTTCATCTTATGATATGCATTGAGGATTAATTTCCTTACAGTTCTCTTCTCAGAGCCTCACTCTGTTAGGCTCGTTGTATTGTCCTCGATATTATTGATAAAGAAGTTATTTTTTAATTTTTAGTGCGCTCTAAAAGAGTGCGTTTAAAATTTTTAAAAATTACTTTCTGCTTTTTATTTTTTAATAAATTTCAGAGTTCATTCTTATAAATATTCTCGCATCTTGTAATCAGTTTTTTCACAAATTCATTAACAGATGATGTCTTTCAAACGGATTCAAAATTTAATTAAAATTAATAGATAAATTCACAATTAAATTCTGAACTGTTGTACTGTTATTAGGAACAGACAACTGTACAAAATTTCAGAATTATGGTACAGACGGAAATGAGTGAAAAATCGATTACAAAATTCCATCTTTACAAACAGTTTACAAAATCATGTTAAATTTAACAGCCCCGAATGTAAAGTAAACGTAGATTAAAAGACAAATGAAAATAATAAGGTTGAGCGAGAGTATCTCTTTTGGAAGTGTGGAAAATTCTGGCTTATTACTGCATTTAAACGGCTATTTATTGCAATCAATTAATTTTCTAATTTCGTTTCTGTAATAAAATCTCTTTAGAAATCATATAGAGGAAAGTGGGGTAAAACCGGGTACATTGATTTTGGCGTTATTAATTGTCTTTTCTAGTGGCCAAATTCTGAATTATGCTCTACTAGTGAAGAAAAAAGAAAGTTCATAGTTCCATATTCTTGTTGTTGAATTCACTTCGTCTGTGAAGGTTTGTTTTATGACGTCAACTCTTCAATGTTCGTTTCTTTTTAAACTATACTAGGCTTCATTACAATCATAAAAACTAGATTTAGTCCGTCTTATTATATGCTTACTAAGGATTTATTTCCCATCAAACAATAAAGATTTAGTAAAACAACTAGCTGTGTGGCTCGGCGTTGCACGGCTGTCACGAATAATATGATATTCCCGGGCGGTGAGAAGTGAGGTCACGTGAGACCTTGGGATCCATGTATTTTCATATGCCCCGCCTCCGTTTTTCTCTACAATCAACAAACATTGTCACTTACTTTCCCTAACTAACGTTACGAAGTTAAACGCTTTAATACAAAAAAAGGAAGAAAAAAAAGCATGAAAACGATTTTTGTCCATTGTTAATAAAACCAAACATAGAAGCTCGCTCAAAAAGAAATACCAACTTCCGTTAAATAAATAAATAAAATACAACACCGGTTGTGAAAACTAATAATAGGAAAAGAAAAAGAATCCACCGTGAATGAATTCACCATGCTGCCAATAGATGGCAGCAAGTCAATTCATTCATTTTGACGTTTTTAATTAATATATTTTTGATTAATTACAATTTCGGAATTTAAATAGTCGAAATGGATTTCTTGGATTATTTTCCATCTTTTGGTACTTCAGGATTCAGTGGTTCGTGAGAAGATAGAAGGACATAGATACATATGTTTGTTTATCTTCGAATTTTAGTAGCATAGATTGTGTGGTTTTGTTTTGTTTTTTATAACCTCTGCACTCGGGGTAACACAGGATACTTCTAGTGCGGTAAAACCGGGTACTATGGGAAACTACGGATACCCGACCCAATGCTGATTTTCTTAGATTGTGAAATAGTTGGTAGTTTGTGAGGGCCATTCCTATTTTACATTTCGGTCAAATGATCTGATAGAAGTCATTTCCAATTTATTCCGATTTCTGGTATTTTCTTTATTTTTGTGATAATTTCAAATAACACAAAGAATTATTTTAGTCAAAATTTTAAAAAAGAATTGAAATTTATTTATTCCATTATTTCCTCGCTTGCAAATAAACGATTTTTATTCATTTTTTCTCATATAGAACTTAAAATGCGTGTAAAATTAAAAATCTTTTGCTCGAAGTCTTTGCATTCGTTTGGTTTTATTTAACGCATTGTCATTTCGACTGAGTTCGTCTCCTAGTTAGATAGAATTTTAACGAAAGAATTGCGTATGATATATTTTTCTTCTTTTGCTTTTGGATTGGATTATTTTTCTTCTTATGCTTTTGGATTTGCGTAATTAAAATAGTAGGAGAACCCACTAAGCCTATTACGTTTTTCCTATTTCTTGCTTTGAACAACATTTGTTATATTCTTACGTTTATTTTTGTCGCTATTCTGCTCTATTGTAATTTCCAAACCAGCAGTGTTTCAATGAGCTATTGACATTACTAGGTTCCCTGATTCATTCCTGCAGCTTTTGTCACTAATTTAGATACGAATTTCGGAAATATTTTTAAATTGATTGCTTTATTCTTAAATTGACAACTACGGTAACTATTGTGAAATCTTAAAAAATTATC
This sequence comes from Araneus ventricosus, assembly GCA_013235015.1. NCBI lineage: Eukaryota > Metazoa > Arthropoda > Arachnida > Araneae > Araneidae > Araneus > Araneus ventricosus. The sequence continues at coordinate 550,290 of BGPR01000187.1, read as the reverse complement.
CTTAATCTTAAATTATCAACTATTGGAATTATTGTCAATTTTTTTAAAAAATCGTCTTTTTTCTTAATTGTCAACTATTATAACTATCGTTAAATCTTGAAAAATTGTTTTATTCTTGAATTGTCACATAAAATAAAAATGCCTGCTACTTTTCCACAGAAAATCTAGTTTTCCCTAATTTCCCACAGAGTTAACACGTGTACCCGGTTTTACCCCACTAGTGGAGTAAAACCGGGTGGTTTGACTTTTTCTACAAAAAATCATTAGTAAAAAAGTAGCAAAAGTATGACTTTTCCTGAAAGATATATTATACTCCGATAAACAATGAATACTTTAATAAAATCTAACAAGCTCCATGTCGAATAGTTTAGCTCTAACAGGCCTTCGAACCTTAGGTACCCGGTTTTACCTCACTTTCCCCTATTCTTAGTGAGTATTCATGATGGAGAACGATATAACAACTAACACATACATTTTATTCGCGAAAGTAATTTTCTTGTATATATATGTTTAGATTGGGAAAAATTATATTCTTAGTGAGTATTCATGATGGAGAACGATATAACAACTAACACATACATTTTATTCGCGAAAGTAATTTTCTTGTATATATGTTAGGTACGCCAAAAATTTTAAAACAAAATGTTCCACCTTTCGGTTAAAACTAATAGCTTGCGAGTTGACTATGACTATTTTAGACCATTTTATGTGTCTGAGGAAGTGGTGGCCGTTATTACCTAAGCTGATGATTCAAAACTTCATAATTCGAACTTAAATCGAGCATAACTTTTGATAGCTGATTTTGCCGAGTTTTTTCACCCAGTGTCCATGATAAATAAAATGCCGGTTTTACCGGCACAAAAAGATGAAAAAATCGTTAACGGAAACAAAAAACTGGTTTCCCGATCCTAGACGGGAGTTCTTTTTTCCTTTTTTTAATTTTATATTCCCCATCGTCCCGCTAAGGGCCTTACACCCTTCGTAGGCTCGGGTCTGGTGTGCGTTCCTTAATTTCTATCATGAATATAGTTGCTAACCAAAAGATTTTCGTAATCATAGCAAACATAAGATCGTAACTAGTAGGTATTTTAACACCGCGAGGTAATTTCCATTAGTTATTATTGATTTGTTAGATACAAAATTTAAAGAAACATTGTAAGTGGTTATCGGAGATAAATAAATAAAATGATAATATCTGTAATATTTTCTTTAAACAGAATGGCAACATTAAAACAAAATTATCTTCTGGATATACAGGAAATATGGTTTTAATCAAGAAAATGGATATATTTAATTAATTGCTAGAAATCTTTCTTTGCTTTCGCAGCAATGAGTAAAATTTGAAAACGGTCTGCTTTGCGTAACTTTGAATTTCTATTATACAAATATTTAGATTTTCTTTATATTTATCGCTATTTTATCTATTTTAAGTCAACAAACTAAAAAAGAAATTGTCTGAACGATTCCACTGAACAACTGCTGTTGAGTACTCTCTTGTCTGCAAAAATGTATCGTTTGTATGCCAGTATTTAGTCTTCTTTTTAATAAATATTCTTTCAAGCTTCAACCGAATTATGTGCAAGCAAACTAAAATTTAAGTCTCCGGTCATTTAATGTAGTCCCGTTTCTTTTCTAGTAGGTGGATGGGGATTTTCAGATTTTCATCACGTTATACACATCCTACCGAAAGACATGCATTTGAATCTTCGTGATTTGAAACTGAATGTGTTCTTATATTTAACTGATGGAAATAGAAGATTTCTGTTTCCAGTATCATACATTCATAGATATAAGTATATTTTGTATTATAATGATCAACTACTGGATATTAGGGTACAGGATTTTAATGTTTTTCTCAATGTATTTCCCTATTTTACTTTATCGCCTATTTTATACTTTTGTTTATTTAACCTTTACAGAATGGTAATATATTTCATATGTTTGCTCGAACTTTAACACACTCATCTTTAACGACGTTGATTTACTAGCTTACGAATGAGTTATAATTCATCTAAAATTTTGAATTGTAAATATTTTGATATTTCTATTCACTTTTGTGTTGCACATATAGCAAAAAGTGGGTCTTTACTATAAAAAAAACAAACGCGAGACAACAACTAATATTTCAAGACAATCGTCAGTTTTACTCGATTCTTTTCTTGTTATCTCGCTCGTCTGATTTGATGAAATATTTTATACGGCCTTATTGTTTTAAGCGTTAATTACTGTTTTAAGCAAAAGAACAGCCACAAGGATAGTATTACATAAAGGATTTTACGAGATTATTATTAATTAAAACCATGAAAACTAGCGGAGCGGTTTCCTCCCTGACTTCACTCGTATACTCCCTCATAATAAAGGTGTCCAGGCTTCACGTATAGAAATTGCTGATCCTTCTGGCAAATGACCTCCACGTGTACTTATATTTATATGGCTAGTGGAGACCCAGGATAGGCGTGAAAGACTTGAGACATTCGAGTACTATATTTATATGGCCAGTGGAGAACGTGGATGAGCGGCAAGAGACTCTTGACCCACGATACTGAAATATTTATATGCCAGTGGAGACCCGTGATAGCGGCAAGACGACCGCCATGAGTACCACATTTATATGGCCATGAGACCGTGATAAGGCGGCAAGACCCGGACCGCCACGAGTACTCATATTTATATGGCCAGTGGAGACCGTGATAAGGCGGCAAGACCCGGACCGCCACGAGTACTAATTTATATGGCCAGTGGAGACCGTGATAAGGCGGCAAGACTGACCGCCACGAGTACTCATATTTATATGGCCAGTGGAGACCGTGATAAGGCGGCAAGACCGGACCGCCATGAGTACTCTATTTATATGGCCAGTGAGACCGTGATAAGGCAAGACCCGACCGCCAATGAGTACCTATATTTATATGGCCAGTGGAGACCGATAAGGCGGCAAGACCCGGACCGCCACGAGTACTCTATATTTATATGGCCAGTGGAGACTGATAAGGCGGCAAGACCGGACCGCCACGAGTACTCATATTTATAGGCCAGTGGAGACCGTGATAGGCGGCAGACCCGGACCGCCATGAGTACTCATATTTATATGGCCAGTGGAGACCGTGATAAGGCGGCGATCCGCGACCGCCAGGCGAGTACTGCATTTATATGGCCAGTGGAGATGTGATAAGGCGGCAAGACCCGGACCGCCACGAGTACTCATATTTATATGGCCAGTGGAGACCGTGATAAGGCGGCAAGACCCGGACCGCCACGAGTACTCAGATTTATATGGCCAGTGGAAACCGTGTTTAGGCGAAAGGGGAACAATACAAGCGACAGTAAAATTCGCCAAGCTGGCGCCAACACACAATATGGCTCATTTTGCGCATCAGATTATGGTGAAGAAAACCGAAATGCATTTTGAAAATCTTTTTTTTTTCGACCGATTGAAACAAAAATTTGACACTTACAATTAGGATTAGAAAGCCAGACACCAATTTTTTTTTTATCAAGGCCATTGTGCATTTGGGAGTTACCGTGTTCACATACATGCAAACATACAGACAGTAAACCTATTTCACGAATTTGGTCCAAAATTTGATACTGATGATAAGCAACGAGCACACAAATATAATTCCAAAACTGTGTTTTTCGGACGCAGGGAGGTCTAAAACGTTTAAATTCACGAAAATCTCGAGGACGAACTTTTTGAGGTTTACAATACTCCTTCTTTCAATACATCGTATACAAGAAAGTAAAATAGGAATTAACTTGTGAAGAATTCTTACATGTATGTCCTGCAACTTTCAACTATCTCGGTAATTAGTGTTTCAGGAAATACTTCCCTTCGGAAATTTCTTGGAAATGATATGTTTGTAGCGTTCTGGTACAGTCGTCAACGAAATGAATGAGACACCTCTGTAATTCTGGTATATATTATCGCATCTTCACAAAACTAGTGTCGATGTTTATGGCTCATGAGGACAGGTTTATTTTAGATAAAAAAATCTGATTAACCGAGTTAATTAACAGCTATCTCGGAATTTTCCCATTACGCCTATCAAATTTTTTCGCTGAATCGACTCCCCATCATAAAATTATCCTCCACGTAAATTTTCGTACAGTTGTGATGATAATTTTTAGAGTTATAGAGTTTTGAAAAATGGCGTTCCCCATGTTAATTGAATTTTAGGATCTTCTGACAATATCTTGGAAAGTATTATATATTCCTTAGAACTTTTTTCACTCAATAAAAGAACGCTAATTTTTTTTACATTAAGTCATGAAAAAATTCATTAATAAAAAAAAATAATTTAAAAAAAAATTAATATGACTGTGAAAGAAAAGTGAATTGTAACATAATGAAATTTTTACATGAGAACAAAGCTGAGCGTTATAATGCCGGTATCCAAAAAATCAAGTGCATATATATAATAGTTTCCGGAAATATATTAACTACTGAAATTCCCACTGTTGGCATGCAACGCCCACTTTTGAGGGATCGTATAATATATTAATTAGTATTTATCGGTCTATTTTTCATGAAGATTGTTAGCTTTTGAGTTACGATTTTGGCTACATTTTCATGAAGATCGTGT
>BGPR01000187.1:509467-521216 GCA_013235015.1 Araneus ventricosus | reverse complement strand
ACGAATGGCGCCATCTGGAAGCGAACTTGAAAAAAATTCACTACGAAATTTTATAACATTTATATTAAAGCATTATAATTTAAGACTAAAAGATAGAAAATAATTTAAATAAAAGAAATCTATTTTATTATTAGTACACTACTGTTATTTTATTTTTAGAACAATAATAAAAGTTGTTTTCAGTGAACGTATTTCTGCTTCGTTTTCAGACTGCATTCTTTGAAGCTTAACATTGTCAGTATTCGTCATTATCCTTTTCAGTGTCGTTGTTTGAATCAATTGAATTCAAATAATGTCGATTTGAAATATTCGAATTTCTAAGACTATTTGAAGATTTATGGATCTTGAACTGAAAATTAAATGATAAAATAGAAAAAAAATTATAAATTTCAAGATTTATCGTTGGGAATGCGGATGAGCATAAAAATTAATAGGAATCTTCTAGGAAATTAATAAAGTGATGTTAAATATATGAGCCTGAGTACAATTTTATTAAAAACTAGTTTTGATTTAATTCAACTTTAATATGTCTATTTTAATTTAGTGATAAAGCGACCAATTTATTTTACATTAAATCTAATATCATTTAATACGATTTTCTTATTTTTCGTGAATCTGTCATTAATTGTTAACTGCTTTTAGTTTAAAGTTAACGAATCTTGTAACAGCTGTATTTTTCATTACAGTCTTCGAAGTGGATGGAAAAATATTTTAATTTAAAATTCTTGCAAATGGCTATCGTTAATAATATGATTTGGGAACAATAACCGAAAAAAAATTCATGATGAAATCTTTTCATTTATGTATTACGGTAAGAAAATGGAGTCCAAACTATTTTGCACGCCTTCAACTACATGCTGAGGAATCTTATTCCGTAACTATCGAATCCGCAAAGCCATGCTCTGTGGAATTTTAGTTTAAAATGCGATAATATTGACTTTAGCTCACAATATAAAGGTAAATCTTTTCAACGAGATTTCATCAAATATTTCAATATATAGTTAAGCTTAAAATTTCAGACAGTATTAATTCAATTCTAAATATCTAAAATTTTTCAAAATTCCAACTTTTTAAAATAATTTAATAACACTTGATGATGATGTCAGCACTTTTATGGTAATAACCTTTCTTGAGCAACCATGCATTGATTCTTCTTTTTTTTTCTCGAATTTTATAATAGAATATTCACAAAATGCAATCTTCACTATTTAATATACTGCGGTATTTTAGATCATTTAGTTACAACAGTATTTACTTAGAAATTAATATCATTATCTTCTAAGGTATTTTCCCCCATTTTAAGGAACTTTGGAAGGAAATACTCAAAATGTGTTTCAAAAAATATTCTAATTTATTCTATAACATTTTTCTAGAATATTAGTTTCTCTTGTCGTAACGTTTGATTTTGGATTCTAACTAAATCACTGTGAATTGAATTTATATCCTTGGAATTGTTTTATCCTATGGTTTTAGGCGAAGGACTATCGAACACATGCGACGTTATATAGATTTTTTTAAACATCGAAATGGATAGGAATGAATCGCTACCAAGGCAAAGCTCTGTATTAAAGAGGTTTCATTGTATGTATTTATTTTTAAACCTGAAATAACACTTCGTATCACTATTGTTAAAAATATTAAAGCAATATTTTACTCGCTCTTGTGACATTAACTTTAATTGACTCTGCCTGGCATCAGAGGCAGCGCCCTCTTTAGCTGTGGACTGTCAGTAGAGGCCAAGCGACTGACTGCTATGCGTTGTCAACAAATAATTCTCCCTTTTTATGCCTTGTCTAATGTTGAAATTATATATGTAAACTTTTCCGTGCGTAAGTTAAACATAAATAAAGAAGATTTCTAGAAGATTTTTGCCCGTCTAAGACGGGCTTTTAGCTCGCCAACAATATCTCAGACCTGATTGTCATAGATTTTCTAATGAAAGTTGAAGTAGAAAATCTCATGCACATTTGCACAGTGCTTAAGAAACAACAACAAAAGAAAGCATGAAGTACAGAACCGATGAAAAATTGACACTAACTTTCGTTTTGTTAATAACTTTATTTATAAAAATTACTTTGTTTTTTCTGAGTAAAAATAATGCAAAATCAACTAACAGAAAAAAAAATGCATTACCAAATACAAAAGAAAAAAATGCTAAATTTATTAATGAAAATCTTTAAGCAAAGGGAGTCTTTCAGTATAAGAACGGTTAAGGAAAAACTTGAAATGCAAAATATTTAAATATTCAATCAGTGCTTAAGAAATAAAAAAAGCATGTAAAACAGACATGATGAATAATGGACACTAACTTCCAACTAGTAACAGATTATTACGGAGTTCCACGAGGATGCATTAAATAAAAAAGAAAGAAAACAACCGATACTACATCTATATTTATAAAAGGCAATGTTTGTGTGTGTGTGTATGCGTGTGTGCTGGCGATGTCCAGACGAATCTAACGCACTTACATGAAATTAAGGCACACAGGTAGACGTAATGGTGACTCAAAGCACCTCGAAGCCGGAATTTTAAAATTTAACCTAGAAAATTTTTTATTTAATGTTTTGTGTTGTTTTGGGTCATTTTCGGCACGTTTACGGCTGTAGTATCTTTTCTAATGATAGTTGAAAAACAATCGATGCATTATTGGATAGAACAAACAGTTTTCTTTCTGATGAAATTTATTTTGAGCTTCAAACGTAATTTACTGAATTTTGAGAAATTTTTTAAAATATAGTCAGTTTTGCCGGGAAAATTTTGTTTTCGTATTTAAATTTACCGCATCAACAGTTCTAATAACGTTATCTGTTTCATTTTTTTGAGGTAATGGATGGAATATACCCCCAGATTTAAAGCAAGAACGGTTAAAATATCATTTATGGTTGAATATTAATTAATTTTTTTTCTGAAGTGTTAAAATATTTTCTCTGCAATTCTGACCTCGATTCTCCGTAACCAATGTCGCGGTGTTCCATTCCCAGCATGCATTTCGTCGAAACCACAGAGAAAGAGCACATGACGTCATAATCCCTTTGTTTTCAACGCATCGACAGAACATTCTTTTAATTAGTGTTTTATATAATGTGGCTTCAAAGTTTAAACCTGAAGTAGACGATTTCATCTCTTTTCTTCTACTTTTTCTCTGATTCATTTTGGATGTATTTAAATACCAAAGCAATTACATTTATCGTGTTGTTCCATTTAAAATCGTTTAAAATTCCATTCGGTTTTCATTCTTTAGCGTTTTACTTGGTTTATAGGAATCAATCTTTTAAATCCTAAATTTTTTTTCGAAAATATCGGTTTATTTTGTACTGTAACTTCAATTTGAAATCATTTCGTTGAATGGCTTTAATTTAATATATCTAATGCCACCAATTAACTATTTTAAACAGGATCCAAAGATTTTAAGGCGTCAGCCTGACTGAATTATAACTCCATTTTAGCGAGCGAACTAGCTGGTTGTTTTTACTCATTTTGAATTTTAATAGCATCGTTTGCAGCAAACTTTATAATTTCATTGCCGCTTTAAAAAAAACGTATCTTCAGTTAATGTCATTGTCGCGAAGAAAAATAAGCGGTCAAAATCAATAATACATACTTTTTATAATGATTTTGTTTTCAAATTTTTTTTTTATGTCATTGTGGACTTTAAAAATTTTTTTATTGAAATTCCTGATACCACGGGCAACGCCGTTCTAACGTAATTTACTAAATTTTGAGAAATTTTTGAAAAATAGTCACTTTTATGGTAATTTTCAGTTCAGATTTCTTAAAATTCTCGCATCCGACGTTCTAATAACGCTATCAATTATAATTTTTTTCAACTTATGACTGGAACCTTTCTGTCGGATTTAGAACAAGAATGGTTAAAATATATTTTTCCGGGTTTTTTCATCAATTTTTTCCTGGTGAGTTCAAAGAGATTTTTCTGTAGCGAGCATTCTCCCTCGGAAGTTTCTCCGGACCCTTCCCAACATGCAGTGTTGCAATTTCATTGGCAGACGGTGCAGAGCGCAGGATACGTCATAACTTTCAACTGAATGACTTCGATTATTATTTTCGGCAGTGTTTTAACGTGTTTATTTGTCTCGCATAGTTTGCTTGCTGTATAATAATCATTTTGACTTTGCAATTTTTTAAATAATGCTTCAAGTTAACGTACGCTATACTGTTTTCCTACAGTTAAAATGTCATTATCGCGAAGAAAAATAAGCGGAGAAATCAATAATATGTATCTTTTGTTTTGATTTTATTTTCAAAACCTTTTCGTGTCATTGTGGACGTTTTCTTATATTTATTTATTTTGTTAAGTCCTGATTCATCGGGCAACGCCGTGCCTTCGGCAGTGTTTATGTCTCGCATATTTTACTTGCAGTATAATAATCATTTTCACGTTGCAATTTTTTAATATTGTTTCGGATTAACGTACTCTGTATTGTTTTTCTACAGTTGAAATGTCATAGCGAAGAAAAATGAGCGGGAAAATCAATATTGTGTATCTTTTGTTTTGTTTTCAGAACTTTTTCATGTCATATTGTGGGCGTTTTTTTTATTTATTTTGTCGAAGTCCTGATTCCACGGGAAACGCCTGCGCGTATTGCTAGTATTTCAATAAAAAGATCTGCGAGTAATGAAAAGTTAATTAATTCTAGTATAATTTATTTTTGATATTAACTTAGTTCTGCGTCGATGAATCAACACAAAATAGAAAGAAAGGAAATAGCTTTGAAGATCTTATAATTTAGGAAAATGATTTAGTATTACCCAACACACATAGAAAAAATGTAAACACAAAATAAACAAACAAAAAAATTGCGGAAAGATTATATCAGGGAAATACATTAATTCTGATATTGATATTAATCAAAACAGTACGTGTATTATAATTTGAAAGAGAGACAGTCTGAATCTTTTTGGCAAGTAGACAAATCAAACCACTTGATCGTCACCAATTTCGGAGCGTAATTATATTATAGATAATTATTACACTAATTGGGCTGTTTACTGAACCATATACGACCCCACAACAGGGCCCAACCGGTATTTTAATTTCGAAAATTAAATTCTAATTAATTTCTAATTCTTTTCTTAGTAATTCTAATTAATTTCTAATTCTTTTCTTAGTAATTCTAATTAATTTCTAATTCTTCTTCTTTTTCCTTAGGCTGGGTAATTTCTTTTATTAAGAATCGGTAATAACAATATTTAGAAGAATTAATTTAAGTTTTTCTCTGCTTCCTATCTCTTTATACTCTAATTGTCTCGAATGTTAAAATTATAACATAATTCTTCTGTGTTCATTTTAGAAGCTATTATTTTCTTGACGGATTTCGGATACACCGTAGATCAATTTATCAAGAGTTTAACGCGTAGCCAATTTAATATAAAAATATTCCAAATCCTGCTACATGAGAAAGCGAATCAACACTGAAAATGAATGATCTTAGGTGCAAGATTATATAAATTCTAACTCAACCGGCTTTAGATTCATAAATCAATGTAGAAGCAAGGTGTCAGAAGTGAGCTCGAGTGCGTTTATCACTTTATCCTTACACGCAACTTTTGAAAGGAAAATAATTCTAAAAAGGATTACCTTCAAGATTTTGCGGTTGGAAATGCAGTTGTTACTGTCGTCTTTCATCCACTTAAAACGTGAAATATTATAGTGATATATACATTGAACATCAAAGCATGTAAATCGATCCTGATAAGTTGAGCAGTAATTCTTTACTGGTGTTGATATCATGTCGAATCAACGCATTTTGGATAAGAGCTGATTTCAAAAAATGCTTATCATGTCCGACATACGGGGAGGGGGGCAATAGATTTCTTGTAATCGATGGTTTTTTAATCTACGGCCATTCCTATTGTTGAAAATTTAGTGGCATTATAAAATAAAAGCAACTAATAAACTTGGTATGTGCCATATTGTTTTTCAGGTTTAACAGTTTTGCATTAGAAGTTACAGAATTAGAATTATTCAGATAAAAAAGAGTGCTGATTCTTCAGTAATTAAGGTAGAAACTTTGAGGAAGAAAGATGTTTTTATGATTAAACGTCTTTCATTAGAATTAACAGAATTAAAATTATTGAGAAAAAATTAGGATTCTTTGGTAATTGTGGAGGAGATTGACCAAAAAACAAAAGACTTTGAGCAGCGTTTCCAAAGACATGACGAATGTCATGCAGATTCGTTCTATATCATGGTCTATCGTATATGTACTACTAGTTGTATATTATACTATATTTGATGACACAATCACAAAAAATTTAAATGAATGGAAAATGGCGCTCCTTTTTACATTTTATTATATTTATTATTCATATATATTCCATTTATGGCCCCCCTCCCCCTTAAAATGGCGCCTGTGGCGGTGGCCATATTGGATAATATGCTAGGATATTGTTCTAGATCATATTTCAGTCCAAGAAAGACATTAATTTTTAGATAATTCAGGTGACAGGGATCTCATGAATGAGTTAAAAAAAGGCAACTTATGCAACTTTTAATTAAAAACATAATATCTTTGAGAAAATGGATTTTCACTCATACTTTTAATAAAAAATAAATATAGGACACATTTACAACTTGAGCCTGATGAATTGAAGCCACTCATTTCGAAATTGGTCCCAAAGAAACAGGTTCAGCAGTCGCATTAATCATTATTAGTAATAAATCCTAATATGTTCTGTTTTATAGTATTACCATCTATTTATTACAGTATATAGTAAATTCATATCTTATTATAATATAAAAGCTTCATTTGATAATATAATTGAATATTATGCTTTATTCTTTCGGTAAATGCTTCATTCTTTGACTATAAACACTCCATGCATTGTTTCTCAATTGGAAAATGCTTTTATGAGGGTACGTATGTTTTAAATCTTACTTATGTGGAACAAATTCCCACCTGGAGGCACCGCGAGTACGTGGATGAGAAACCACCTTATAAAGCTTCTTCGCGGCGGCCGGTCTTTCAGTATTACCCAGATGCCAAAGCAAAGGGGTTCTGTTTGTGATTATAGGGAACAAAATTTGAAAAGGCTGTGAACCCCTTCTCTACATTCGCTGTTGACGGTATGGTAAGATTTGCATGCATTTGTAAAGAAAAGGAGCAAATAAGTCAAATAGCTGTTACATTTTATGCCGAAACTGTTTTCTTTCATCAAAATTAAGTGTTCATTGCAGCTAACAAATAAAAATCGAAATGAAAAGTGTTTATTTCAGACAGCTTGAGAAATGAACAGCAATTTTCAGATTGACTTTTACTCCAAAATGGTTGGTTTGTCGAGCAAATGATACTACAGTCGAACCGCGATATAGCGAACCGGGATATAACGAACCCTCGGTTACAGCGAACCTTTTATATGGTCCGAACTGAAGCCTTATGTTAATAATGTATTTTCATACGTTTACAACGAACAGCAAACGCTAGAGACTCGGTTACAGCGAACTGAAAATTTCTAAAACTTAAAACTTTTACTTGCCCAAAGGGACATTCTTTACTAATTGGGCTCAACTTCTATAAGAGTTACCCCTTTTGCATGAAATACTCTGGTCCAGAGACCACATTCCTAGCCTATTGTACCTTTGTTAGAGTCGCTGCTAACCCCATAAGTGGGACAAAGGAACAATAGGCAAGGCTCTTTACAGTTTCTATCTCCCCTCCTCCCCCCGGTGGACACCTGTCCTGGAGTCAATCAGGGAAGGGGGGACTTTCTGGTCAGCTGGGGAAGTGAGTACACCTGTCCTGGAGTCAATCAGGGAAGGGGGGACTTTCTGGTCAGCTGGGGAAGTGAGTACACCTGGCCTGGTGTCAATCAGGAAAGGGGGGACTTTCTGGTCAGCTGGAGAAGTGAGTACACCTGGCCTGGTGTCAATCAGGGAAGGGAGGGACTTTCTGGTCAGCTGGGGAAGTGAGCGAGGAAGATATCGTGGCATTAGTAAATGAAAAAAACAACTCTATTGTAGATTCGTCTTCAGGTATGGAGGAAGAACAAGACGAACCAGGGCCTTCAATTGCAGATGCAAAAGCAGCTACAAACGTTTTGAACAATTTTTTTGCCATAGAAAACATCTATGAACATGTTGTGAACCTGTTTAAAATAGTGGATAAACAAATTGACGAGTTGTATATAAAATCGAAAACTTTTCAAGCAAAAATAACATCATTTTCAATGTAGTGGATTAGGAAATAAGTAAAAAAAGATAAATGTTTAGTTTGTTTATTATTGAGTATATTATTTAATACTTTATTTGTCCCTAATTACTAATGAAAATATTATATTATTAAAAAGTTTATTATAGAAGTAGTATCTTAGCACGTTGGGACATTTTTTTTTGCAAATACGGATACAGCGAACCTCGGTTTAAACGAACTTCTGTGTCGGTCCGTTGAGGGTTCGTTATAACGGGGTTTGACTGTATAAATGTTTGAGGCAGTGCGGCTCGTGAGCTTAGAAACCAGGAGGGCTGCAAAAAAATGTTTATTAAAAATTAATTTTAATAAACATTTTATTAAAATTATTTAAAGCTACTTTATCTCTAACTAAGCAAAATTTTTTAATTCCAAATCCAGATGTGAAATTTTCTGCTTTTCAAACAAAGTAAATAACCAGCATATTGCATTTTCTATTTGTTTTACTAACAAAAATTAAAGTGAATGTTGATGTGACGATTCCTCTGACGAAAATAATAACAATAATAATAATCGGAGCTCCACATATACACTTCCCTCCTTGCCCAGTTCACTCGATAACACGCTTTCAAAAATGAATATCAAGTAACTCATATACAAAAAATTTATTTTTAAACTAAAAAATATTAAATACATTTTTTACTGAAATATTATAAAAATTTGCAAATTTTAGAATAGTATTATTTGCTTGAATCAGTCGTCGCAACACGAACCGAAAGCGAAACTCATAAACAGCCAATGAGATTGCAATTTGTGTGAGAGTGAGGGAAGAAAAAGAAAAATATTTTAAAAAGAGAATTTTTTTTTGTTCAGTTGGCTCTGTGCCAGCCAGAGCTGTGTTGACTTTCAGCCCATAGCCCGTCTAAGTTAAAGGAAGAAAGAGTTGCCACTTCACTCCGGATTTTCTGCTCAGTAAATGGATTTCGTGGGGAGGGCAGATTATTTTGCAGCTCAGACCTGCGTCTCTCATCGTTTGGATTCATTATATGCCTTTTTTTCAATTTTTTTTCTTTTTTACATTTTCGTAACTCACTGAACTTTGAGAGTGGAAAAGTAAGCAAATAAGATTAAAACGAAAAACACAAGTTTTAAAAAACTTCAGGGGGTGCTGCAGCTCTGCAGCGCTAATGGACGAGCCGCCACTGGTTTGAGGTATCTGGAAACAGGTATTGTCAATATATGTTTTGTAACTTTATGCTTTTTAGAGATCTGAATTCTTGTGTCAAAAGCAAGGAAATATTTATTTGAAAATAATTTGATGATTTTTTTTCATTCAGAAATACACACGTTACAAGGTTTAAAGCCATAACTATATAAATCTTTAACGAAAGTGTCACAAAAATATTATATTTCATTCTTGCTTTATCTTCGTTTTCAAAGGATATCGATTTAAATTAAATTACTAGATAATTCTATATTTAGTTCAATTCAATACAAATAATTGTATTGAATTACAATAAATATAATTAAAAGTAGCAAAGCGAAGATATCAAAACAAAAGTACTCGGTGGACAAATTATATTTAAAGACACTCTCGCTTTAGAACTGACTAAACTAATTGTTTTGTTTCACTAAATCAATTGTTTTTAAGTAACTGTGTAGCTGTCACTTCTTATCAGTGTTTTCTGAATTTCTCCTTGAGAATAGCAATTAAAACTTCACTTGCAATTTACCGACTACCATCCAAGTGCAAACACTTCTGAAAGAAGTACTTGTTCTGGATTTGTTTGAAGATCTAAAAGTTGCTTATTAAGGAAAATAATTAATTTTCTTTTCCAAGAAATGTGAATCTTATTCCCATTCCGAATTATTTTATCGAGCGTTGGAGATTTTCCTCGTAGCTTGCCACTTTGCGATGTCAGAGTAAAAAGACTTGATTGAAGTACTTTTACTTTCAAGTGCGTTTTTCAAAAGATGTCTTTGAACTGTTTTCTTTGACCCTAAATATTAAATATGATGTAACTAATGTTTTTCTTTTGAAATCAGTGCAGTACAGATGTATCTGGATATTGATCCCCAATCCTGCTCTCTTCATTAATAAATAGTTTCTTCATCTGGGAAAAGAAAGAGAAATTCTTTGAGTTTTCAGAGTCTCGTCAAGATTTTATGAAAGATTTTTTATTTGAAAGTTATTGAATGTATAAAGTTTATCCATTTAGGCTCTTTATTTTTATATTAAATGTTGCATTTTAAAACTAAAATGTCACAATTAATCGAAATATAGATGCTAAGTTTCTTAAGTTTTCTAAATCCAAGAAAAATACAGTTGAAGTTCTATTTCTGCAATTTGTGAGATAAGTAGCTTAGTTAACTGAATATAATTGCTATTTTTGTCAATCAAGATTGCATTTGAAATACAAAACGAAACGGGCGCGGTTGCCTAGCGATAAGGTCTCGGCTTCGGGGCTGGAGGGCTCGAAGTTCGAAACACGATTCTACTTAAGATACGCCGTGTATGTGGGCCTGTTACACGCTAGATGATATGTAGGGAGCCAAATGTGATGCGCGCACAGACAACCCACCCCTACTCCATCCACCCTACTGGATTTAAGGCATTAACTCTTTAAATCCCGAGACGACTTTTTTCTTCTAGCTTCTTTAAAGCCGGGGCCTTTTGGGAGGAAGCGACATGAATTGGACTCTCCAACCTGGGTGGTAATTACCCCCCATCCCTGCTATAACCTTCCCTTAAGGCGCACGGAAATGGGCTGCGGTTTGTAAGGATAATTTCACCTCCCTAACCGTGCTTATCACCTCCCCTCAAAAGAAGGCAACCGCCTCAGACCGGCCTTCTTCGCTATTAAAGGGAAATTTTTAGACCGCCCGCGACCGCCTCGTTGGTGTCAGAGGGTTAAAGCACAGAGAAAGAGGTACAGAGGTCTCA
This sequence comes from Araneus ventricosus, assembly GCA_013235015.1. Classification (NCBI taxonomy): domain Eukaryota; kingdom Metazoa; phylum Arthropoda; class Arachnida; order Araneae; family Araneidae; genus Araneus; species Araneus ventricosus. Next base: position 510,128 of record BGPR01000187.1, on the reverse strand, counting down.
CTCCCATAGACACTAATGGCAACTTTTTTAACATTGCACTTCACATAGACAGTACGCCACCAATGTGCGACAGTGTGAACTAATCGGACTACGTCAATGTGATGCGAGAGTTTCCCTATCGTCATGACAACGATGTAAACATTCATTTCAATCCTTATCATCAGGCATGAACATTTTTGTCGGATTATTCGACATGATAAGCATTTTAAAATGTTTCAGCAATTGCACAAAAATGAAATAAAATTTCATTATTTTATATACGAAAAGTAAAAATAAGTATTTTAAATATTGGAAATTTTTCAGTTATTCTAATAACCTCTCATAAAAATTTTGAAACTCATTTTAAACTTACCGTTCTCATCTCCAGGAATCTTGCATAGGAAAGTAGTCTCATACTATACAGAAAAAAAACTGGAATAGTCACTAATATCGATTCTAAATAAACTATTGGGCCTAATTCTAAAAAAAAAACCACGATTATAATAAATAATCTGGGAAATTTGACAAGGAGCAGCAAGAATTAAACCGGCAACCCAACATGGCTGCGTTTCGGTTGCTTTTCGTTCGATATACAATATGGCGTCGAGTTATGGTTTGTAGTTTTCTCACAGAGACTGCCCAGCGTAGGTGGCGCTGCGATAGTTAACCAAACACCGGTGTG
>BGPR01000187.1:464766-504332 GCA_013235015.1 Araneus ventricosus | reverse complement strand
GTCTATCGATATGTCTGTTCGGTATGCTATACCTGCCTGAATCTGAAAAAAACATTTTTTAAAAGTCTGTCTCCCTGTTCGTTTTCATGAAAGTTTAATTATAATCCCGATAGCTCAAAAACAAACTTATTAGATAAATTTAGAATAAATGAGTGCAAATTATCGCAGAAAACAAGTTTAATTGATTTAATAAATGAAATCAATACAATTCATGGTAATAAAACACGTATCGTGCCTTCATATTAAGAAATTTGAGTTCCTCGTTTGAAATTTCAGTTTTGAAATTATATTTTTGTTAATAAGAATAGTTTTAACTTAATAAGATCAGTTTTTGTTAATAAAAAGTCTGTTTTAAATCTCGCGATATTTAATCGATCTAGAAACTTTTTTCTAGGTTTCTTTTAGTATGTATTTCGAAATGTATCTTTTAGTATGTATTCGAAAAATGGCGAATTATTTTTTAAAAATGCATCAGATAGCATATCACATAAACACTTAGCTACGAAACGTCAAGCTACGAAAATAATGAAAATAAATTATGCACATGTTTAATGGGATTTGGGCGAAATTTTTCGAACCTTATTATTTCAAATTTACTAAATTCCGTTTCATTAATAAATTTCATTCAATTATGTTATCCCAGTAAAATTAATAGATTGCAGTTCTTAAAAATGCATTACAAATATCACGCAATCCTTAAGAAAAAGCCGTATGATTTAAATAATGTGGTCATAATTCTCATAAATTTCTTTGTTTATATGTTTAGAATTTTTTTTATTCCCTTTTTATTATTGATGCTTCAATCATATTTCCCAAATATATTTTAAATGATAAACTTGCAATTTTAGCATTTATATAAGAGTTTCAATGAGTAGGAAGTTCCAAATTGTATTAAGATGAAGCTTAAAGGAAAATAAGAAGTCGCGGTGGCCTAGTGGTAGGATCCGGACCTCGGGACCGGAGGGTCGCAGGTTCCTTAATTCCATTGAAGATCAGCCGTGTATCGGGCCTGTTGCACGCTAAATCAGACGTAGTGGCCAAACGTCCTCCCACTGGTGCGGCGCGGAACCTTGGAGAGGGGGCACCAGCTCCGGCGTCGTCCTCGTCATGTGACCGCGGTTCAAAATTACGAGGTCCGTCCCAGTATAACCCTCGTGTTGCTTCAAAACGGGACGTTAATATATGACATAGCCTAAAGAAAAATAAGTAAATAATTTTGCGGGAATGAAAATGATGATATTCTAGACATTTGCATCTGCTTCGCTTTTAACTACACCTGAAAGTTTATTCATTAAAAACCCCGCTGACTCAGCCTACTCAAGAGGGAGTAAGGCCTGATAAATATATAAGTTTGAATATTCAATTTTTGTTCTATACATGGGAAGACTACTATTCTGCACTAGAAGATTTTTGCTCGTCTCAGACGGGCTTTTAGCCCTCCAAACCTATCTCGTATCCCATTGTCACAGATTTACTAACGAAAGTTGGTACTTACGTATTAACGCCAACGAGGCTACAGATTGGCGGTAATGCGCCAATAAAGAGCAATCTTGTTTACAAAAACCGCCAAATTGGCGCCACTTAAAAACCGCCAAATTGGCGTTAATACGTAAGTACAAAAACCGCCAAATTGGCGCCACTTAAAAACCGCCAAATTGGTGTTAATACGTAAGTACAAAAACCGCCAAATTTGGCGGCACTTAAAAACCGCCAAATCTGTAGCCTCGGTGGCGTTAATACGTAAGTACCCGAAAGTTATAGTAGAGAATCTCATTTACATCGGCAGAGTGAGTAAGAAATTTAAAGAAAAAAACATGAAAAGCAGAACTGATGAATCAATTGACCCTAACCTTCATTTAATAATAACCTTGCTTTTAACAATTAATTTCGTTTTGACCGAGTAAAAATAAGGCAAAATCCACTAACAGAAAAAAATGCATTACCAAATACAAAATAAATAAATACTGAAAGAAAATAATAAAAAAGAAATAAAACTGTTAAAGCAGCTCAATTTATATATATAAAACGCTATGAATCAATTGCCACGAACTTTCGTTTTCATAAATAATTTTACCGAGGCAAAAAGAAATGAAACATATGAAGTCATTTTATTGAAATTTATTCCAATCCAGCACGAATAAAAAAAACTGTCTGAGTTCTTTGACGCCGTAACAGAAATAGGATTTGCGCGTTATGGGCGTGTTTATTTATAGGCGTAGACAGAGCATCTGAATATGTTTGGCACATAGCCAAACCAAACCACGTGACAGCGTTACTTAAAACTCTGGCTTTATATATATATATATATATATATTAATTTCTCCTTCAGCTTATATTTTCTCGACTCTTCATGGACTCTTCTGTTATTGTTTATATTTTTAATTTATTATTTATTATTATTTATAAAATATAATCTTGTATTTTTGTTATTTTTTAAACTTTCTTGTTTCAGTTATATAATTTATATCAAAATTTTACTTTAGGTTGATAAGTTGCTGAAATTTTTTTTTCTGGTATGCTTTCACTTCATGCTCGCCTTAACCGATTACATAGAATCATAATGATTATAGATAGGGGGACATAAAGTGGTATTATAGTGTATATATTTCATCAAAATCCAAACAGCTGACTAAAAATTTTCAATATAGAAAGGCCATTGTTACTTTTATTTATTAAAAAGGACATAAATATCTGAAAAGCGTTGTATATCCGATGAATTTGCAGTGTATTTCCCTTTTAGAACATATTGAATCATTTCTAAGTCGTAAAAAAAATCGAACAAAAAATCGTATCATAAGTTGATATAGATGGAGTTTAAAAGGTCAAATTATGTCTGCTGTCATTTCTTTTCTTAAATAAAAAAAAGTTTACAAATCCTATTACTAATATTATCAAATGCTATTTTTAGGTTGAGCTATTTCACGAGGATTAAGTCTTGTTATTCGAAGGAAAATATTTCTGGCATTCGCGGTTTGTATTTTCCAGAAAATACGAGAGATCCTTTTATAGAAACGTTATTGCAATCAAATACAATGATACTGTTATTACGTTGCAATTTTACAAATATTATTGTGTATTATATATATTTGTAACATTATTCTAAGGGTGAAGCCTGTAAATTTATATCCAAAAAAGATGCAGTAGTTGTAGAACGAAGAACAGTTTATTAGAATTTAGACACCACACCTTTAATTTTAATGTTGAGTATTCAGTTGTTGATGAGATTCAAGAAACATTATTGGAGTCCGAAGCCATGGCCAGGAGTGAAGAGTTAACGCACAAAAGTGACACATCTTACTAAATGAGTTATATGATTAACACATTCACTGCCACCGACGCGTTTGCGTGTCCAGAACTTATTATCTAATTAGCTGACCCCTTCTCTACTGTAGTTAAGAGATGGCAGAGGAGGGGTAATCTAATTAGATAGATGGTTCGAATCTCAGGCGTGAATAGTGGCAGCGAATGTGTTAAAAAAAGAGCGTTACAACGTCGCGCCAAGCTTAAGTAGTACTTTCGAAAAGGGGAAAATCCCGAACGCTACAGCTGGTTAAATCTGGATTTCTTCCGGCTAAAGTGGTAGTTATTTTTATACTAGAATTTAAATAGAAATGAACAAGTTATAAATTAAAAGTTAAGAAGCGTTTTTTAAAAGAAGGAAACTTTGAAATCATTTCATGTATGCTTTTGAGTCAATGTACTTTTCGTAGATTTTGCTCAGATCCTGAAGAAGAGAAAGCTTATATTCCTAATTGGAAATGAAAAGATGGGCTTAAAGCTTTAGGTGACAGGATTTGTTTGTTGTGTCTCATTAGGTATAATTATATAAAAAAGGATTTATCCAAGCAGAGCTTATTCAGTAGTTAAAATATATTCAACAACTGATATTTTTAGTATAGGTTACTAAGTTGAGCATAAAGCACACAAAAGAGGTCATATAAAAAAGAAAGAGGAAAAAAGTAAGAATTAGTAGAAAGGATATGAGTGTTTTTGATACGAAATTATTATATTAAGGTATTAAAGGCGTATTATTAAAAATGATGTTTATTTTTAAGAACAAAGGTATCGTCAGTATACTGTTGAAAGTGGCCAAGTCAAAAGAAAAAGAAAAAAGAGTTAAGGTTTTCTTGTTCTTTTAAAATGTCATGTCTGAAATAGAATAAATGACGTATATCAATATATCGTTAGTGTAAAATTTATACTGGACACTCATAAATGTACACAATTTTTTCTCTTAAGAAGATGACATTTTCAAACAACTCAACAAAACATTTTTTTCTATCTTGGTCATTTTGGCAGTATACCGATTATATAATCTAATATTGCTGCATAAGTTAATACTGTAATATTTCCTAGCCTGGATTCTTTAGTAAGAAACTGATTATCGAATTATCAAAAAAAATTATGCTGCCATCATCTATATCAATTCAAAGAAATTTCAGAAAGCATTAAGTTTGCTCAGATACATTGTGGTCCATTACGGATGAAAAAGCAATTTGTTAAATAAGAAATCTCACTCGATAATATTTTCACTACAATAAAATAGTTCTTTTTTCTGATATTCTAACTTAAGTAATTAAGTTAATTTCAAATAACGTACACCCCACGTTGACACTACTTATTGCTATAATAAACAGCATAGAATTCTTACATAGCCATTTTATTAATTATTGTTCTACTATCACTGAAAAAGTGTTGAAATTCATTGAATTTTCTATGTTATTAATTTCAAATGTAGTGGAATTTTAACTTCCCGAACTTAACGATCCCTGAAGTACTCAAAATCAGGAAATATGTTTTCGAGGTTAAAAGGTTTTTCGAGCTTAATAAAACTTCCATTATTTTACATTGACGATCATTTATTCATTATTCGACGTCCTTAATGCATTGTTTCGTCTCAGGCGAGCCTTGATTTTTCTCCAGTAACTTCGATGTTGCGTTTGTTCTTTCTTCACTGAAGTCTAAATTAAAATTCGGCAAATACGTTTAAAAACCAGAAACAATTGAGTAAATAAATTAGTATTAGTAATAGCACAATGGCAATATTTTCATTTTTAAGTATAAGTTTTTATTTTTCAATCATGATCACTCGCTTCACTTTTAACGCCAACAAAAAACCTTCCATATAAATGTGATGTTATAAATATTCGTAAGTCAAAGATGGAAAATTTTTGAGAAAGTATTCTATTCTTCTTCTATTTCTATCTTTTTTCTCTTCATACCATTTTCCGAAACACTTCTTTCGCCAATAAGAATTTTGTTTCTTAGGTATTTGATTATCAACTCTGCGGTGCGCAGTGATGCTGATGTATCACCGTTTGCATTTTTAAATTTGAATCTTGAGCAATTTAATAATAAACTAGCAAGCTTTTGGAGAGTTAATGTTTTATACGGCCACAGTGATACAGATAGTACTGAGTTTTTATAAGTTTCAAACTGAGAAGAAAATCTACCAAAGACGATCCCCGAAACTAGGCGTTCTATCACCTGAACGAGTGATTTTCAAGTAGATGAAATGTGTACTTTTATATGATCATATCATCATTTAAATGTTCGTGAGGTTAATGAAGATTTACGCATCAGTAAAAACTCATTTCACACAATTTTGACTGATAATTTGCAGACACATCGCAATGGAGCAAAATCTGTGTCTTGCCTCTTGACTAATGAGAAAAGCACGAATAGTGTGACAGTTAGTCAGGAGTTAACGAATCTTTAAAATGTGGATCTAAACATTCTAAAACATTGCTGCAGTGCGATGTGTCTGATAATTTGAAGACACATCGCATTGCAGCAAAATCTGTCTCTTGCCGCTTGACTAACGAGCAAAACATGAATAGTGTGACTACTAGTCAGGAGCTACTGGATCTTTAAAATGTGGATCTAAACATTCTAAAATATTGCTGCAGTGCGATGTGTCTGATAATTTGAAGACACATCGCATTGCAGCAAAATCTGCTTCTTGACTCTTGACTAATGAGCAAAACATGAATATTGTAACAGCTAGTCAGGAGTTACTGGATCTTTAAATTGTGGATCTAAACATTCTAAAACATTGTTACCATGCGATGTGCCTGATAATTTGCAGACACATCGCATTGCAGCAAAATCTGTGACTTGCCGCTTGACTAATGAGCAAAACATGAATATTGTAACAGCTAGTCAGGAGTTACTGGATCTTTAAAATGTGGATCTAAACATTCTAAAACAATGCTGCAATGCGATGTGTCTGATAATTTGCAGACACATCGCATTGCAGCAAAATCTGTTTCTTGACTCTTGACTAATGAGCAAAACATGAATAGTGTGACGGCTAGTCAGGAGCTACTGTATCTTTAAAATGTGGATCTAAACATTCTAAAACATTGCTACAATGCGATGTGTCTGATAATTTGCAGACACATCGCATTGCAGCAAAATCTGTGACTTGCCTCTTGACTAATGAGCAAAACATGAGTAGTGTGACAGCTAGTCAGGAGTTACGGTATCTTTAAAATGTGGATCAAAGCATTCTAAAACATTTCGTAACTCTCAAGATTTGATCCCGTGGACTTTCTTTTGTCCTCAAAGTTGAATTCCATCTAAAAAGGCGAAGTTTTGAAATAAATGAAGATAGTGACGCAAATTCACCGAGACTTACTTGAAATTTCAAAAAAAAAAAAACATTTCGAGGACCCATTCCAGCAACGGAAATCAGGTTTGGAGAGGTGTATAAATGGAGGAGGAAGGTATTTTGAAGGAGATGAATCGCAGTGAAAGGTACACTTAGCAATTAATCCTTTATTTTAAAAGTTCGATTTCGGTTCCAAAAAGGCGATATAGAATACATAAGTTTTGAAACATCCATATTAGCAAGTAAATAATTTATTATATGCTTTTATTTTCAAAAAGAACAAAACATTGTTTAAAAACGTAATAAATTCTCCCGCTGTTTCCGAAACAAATATTTCATTCGTTATAAAATTTTACAGATGTTAAATGTTCAGAACTTTATATTGTGCATTTTGGAATTCAGTATCATTTTCTTGATGCAAATTTTCTGCATAAACCATTCAACCAGACTTAAAAAATTCGTTGATTTATTAGTTATTAAAATAAAAGGGAAAGTTATATTTAAGACAAGCTGAATAAAATTCTATCCCCGAATGTCAGAGTTACTTGAAGTGAAAAGTAAAGTTCTTTGAAGTGAAATAACAGTTGGCTTGAAACAAAATGCATGTCAAATAATCACGAAAGCGACATATTTCGGAGAAATACAGCTCAAAGGATCCGTATCTTGTAATGCTCTTTTCATTTATTTAAAAGCTTTCTCAGAAATAAAAAAAACTGTTTTTATTTATGATATTCTAGAAATTGTTAACTGTATTGAATATTTATGAATTTTAGTTTTAAAAAAACTGGTACCGAAAATTTATGTTCTCCTGTTATGATCTTAAAATCTGGAAAAATTTTCTCCTGTTGTCTCCTCATATGAATTTCTCGAATTCTCTTACACAAAAAAAGAATGTTTATTACACTATAATAGGCTTAGAAATCTCTTGGATTAATGTAAACTCATATTTTGTCTAAAAATGAATAACATTGTCCAGATTTATTTTCGCTAGAAATGTATTGCATTCAGTTGAGAGTATATTTTAGTCTTAGTATTATTATAAATTTAAGACTGAATGCATTTGAGAAGATAATTTTGATCAAGAATATTGAATCCTATATATTCTTAACTAATATTTCAGCTTCTAAACTTAGACTTACAGGCACTGATTATAAATTGACGCGTAGCAAAGCATGACAGAGAAAGTTGGCTAAAATTGAAGAGTGTACCAATTATTCTTACCCGAAATAAACTTAATATATTTTTGAAATTTGCTTAAAGTTATGAAAAAAGTTTTTTTTTCTTTCTGAAACCGAAATTATTTGGAAGTGTATTTCCACACAAAAATACCAAACAGGTAAATAAAAATGGACAATATATCAGATAAATATTATTGGATAACAAACAGTGCTTTTTCAAGTTATAAAAGTTTTGATTTGATTGATGTGTTTTTCTATATTAGAACGGACCACGTAATTCTGAACCGCGGTCAGATAACGAGCAGAAAACCTGAGACGACACACCTTCTCCAAACTTTTACTCCATATATATGAAAACGTCTTATCAAAAGTATTAATCTCTCCTCATATATACACTAAATAATAGCTAGACACAAGAGAGATAATAGAGAACTTAAGATTATTAATGAAGATTTATTGGTACTGCGTAAGAATTTTGATAAAGACTTTAACATAAAAAAAGATTAAACGATATATGTTTGGATTAAATAAAAAAGAAAAAAAAGCTAGTAGAGAATTAATTATGAATAATAAGACAGACTCACATGGATGGGATTTGATTAGAGATATCTTCAAATTTATTTATAAAAACGTTAATTTATCACGTAACACTTCCAATAAGAAAGATATTGAATATTGTACCTTCCTTTTTATGAACAAAAAGTATGACAAATGTAAATTTTCTGCTATATTAGATAAACATATTAATTGCTTCCCTATAAAAAATATTAAAATTAAACGTGCATTTAAATATAACACACAATTAGACACAATGCTTTTTAACTATAATAATATAAAAGAAAGTAATACGAGTGATTATTGCAAGTGTTTAAAATATAATAATTTCTTGAATGAAGATCATGGACATGTAATTACTGGAGATTTGAATATTGTTGGAAATGAAAAACTTAGAGAATTAATGAGTAAAGGTACAAAGCATCGAATGGCTATAGCTAATAGTAATGAAATTATTAGAAAGCAAATTAAAAAAGACATTGAGAAATTCATATTAAATATAGCAATTAAATATAGTCTGCCTCTAGAGGCATTTAATGAATATAGACATAAAACATTATTAGATCTTTTTAACTATAATTTTAAATCTAATGATTTTAATATATATCCTGATATTAAAAAACATATTAAAGAATTGCAAACGGAATTTGTAATAGTCTATATAGACAAAGTGCCCAGTAATTTTGCTATAATATGTAAATATTTTTACAAAAAAATACTTAATGATCATATTATTAATAGTGATATTTATAAAGAGACAAAATTAGGTGAAAGAGAAATTTCTAATAGAATTCAGGTCTTCCATAAGAAATTGGGAATTAATTATATTAAAAAAAGATTATCCTCACATCTTTCTTACACCAAAATTTCACAAGAATCCTCTTAAATTTAGAAGTGTTACTAATGGCTGCAATACTTACATTACAAAATCTGGCAAACTGTTGCAAAAATACATACAGACAGTGATAGAGAATTTAAATAAGCAAAAAGATACAATTATAGTAAATAATAGTGTAGAGATATTAAATGTAATTAAAGATGTAGAAATAACTAGTGTACATACTTTTGACTTCCAGGATTTATTTAATAGTATAGATATTGAAGATTTGACTAATACCCTAGTAAATATACATAAAGATTATGATCTTAAAAAGATATTAACATTAATACTTATTAATCTTGTTCTAAAAGAAAATTATATCTTTTTTGATAATAAGATTTTCCATCAAATTAAAAGATTAACCTCAAGGAGGTCCAGCTAACAATAGTTTAGCAAATATTTATCTTCACTACTATGAGAAAGATTTGACTAATTATAGCCATAGTATATTATTCCGCTATATAGATGATTTAATATTATTCAATAAAGAAATAGACCTTAAGCCTCATATTGATTTCTATCCTGAATATTTAAAACTTATAAAAACTAATGACAATGAATTAGCTGCAGAATTTTTAGATCTAGATATTAAAATCATAGATAATAAATTAGTAACAGATATCTTTGATAAAAGAAATGCATTTAATTTTCAAATTAATAAATTCCCTTTTTGGAATAGCAATCTTAGCATTTCTGTCTTCAAGAATTTAATAAAAAATTATATAATTAGAAATAATAATTTAGTAACTGACATTGATGTTAGAATTAAGAACATAAAAATTTTTTATTCCTTTGCACTGGATTATGGAATGTCTATAGGTTTTCTAAGAGTATAATATAGATAAGAAATATTTAGGTCATTTAGAATAAAACATTCATATTGGTTTTTAAAGGAATATTTTTATTTCTTTGATAGTGAGATAGTGTTTTCACATATTCTACTCGTAATGTGTAATTTTATTCAAATTTGGATATTGAGTTACTGGTTTCAGATTTATTACATAGATGGCGCCAGGATCTTTCATGTGAAATTTCCCTTTTTAATAGACATTTTTAACAATTTTCTAATATTATCTAGATAAATAACTGTATTACATTTTTAAAATGGTTTTGAGAATTTTATTATAGGTATCTTACTAATTCTTGATATCAAAAATTAATTATATTATTTGGTCAATTATGCTGTTTCATGGTAAGAATTTTGGTTGTGGCAACATGTGATGTCAATGTGAGTGGCGGGTTATATTGAAAGAGATGAATTCTGGTAAGTATAAGAGGAGACACTGATTAGTTAATGTTTAATGAAAAGTATGGGTATTTGATTGAATTATATATTTACTGTCTTTAGTGCAATATCATAGTGCAATATAATGTTATATTATATATTTTTATTCTGAATTTTAGTCGTTTCTATACAGTTATGATTTATTGTTAGGGTTAGTATAAGACTTTTCTTTCTAAATTCTTTCATTTTTAGGTAAATTACCCTGTTTGTTTTTTCAACAACAATAGTAAAAGGGATGGTTTGTACAGCAAAATTAATTTAACCTGGCTAAAGCTTGTCCACAGCCAAGCTGCTATATTAATTGTTGAAAACTCCATTTACTTGGATTACCTATTTCATTACTTTTAATAACAACAGAGTTTTTTACTTGTTGACATATAAATGCTTAAACTTGATTTTTTGTCCATGGTATTTTTTAGATTTTATTTAAAATTGATGCGTTGTTCAAATAATGACTTTTTAGTATAGAATTTTATTCTTGATATGTTTTGTTTACTTTATTTCTGTATGATTATATACAAGTTATATTTTGATATATATATATATATATATATATATATATATATATATATATATATATATATATATATATATAATGTGCAGGGTGGTCATAAATTATTGGCCTCATTATTTCAAAAATTAAAAAAAACTAATAATGCTACAACTTTTTTTAAGCGAGAGAGCAAATAAAAAGTTTTTTCCAGATAAGTGGCGTACCATTGCGGCGTTCTAAATTTGCTACAGCGAGAAATTTCCATACGCATTGGCTACCGACCAGCAGAAGCCGATGAGTGTTTTCTGGTTTCTTTTCTAGTTTTTCTTGAATATTTCGATAACTATTCAGTTTTTGAATTAAAATTGATTTAAAGAATTAAAGAGCTTACAATTCCCTATAAATACATGTTTTTATTTTTCTTGTAGACCTAAAAGTTTCGGAGATAATGGTTCTCAAAATTGGGAGTTGTCCAATAATTTACGACCACCTAGACCGCCGTAATTGCGCTTTATCTACCTGAAAAACAAATTTTTTAAAATGCGAAAAAAATCGTAGTTGTAACATTATTAATTTTTAAAAATGGGTCCAATAATTTATGGCATTAGTTATCATTTTTCAAATGCATCTCACAAAATATCTAGCTCTAATAATGAAAACCTAGAATTAATAAATGATTTTAAAAAGTAAAGAAAAATAATCTAATCAGTTGCAAATTTATTATACAAATAAAATATTTGTATTAATTGTAGAGTTTTCTTCGCGTAATTTTTGTTCTTAATTATTATACATACATTCGAATTATCTGTATCACATTTTCCGTTCTTCTTGAGAGAGCCAATGAATAATTAAAAAGTATCCATTCGAATAACATTTTTTTCCCTCAGATTCATCTTTTCTGAAATCATTAACGTAATTTTGAAAACGCATAATTACTCCATTTCAGTTTTGTAGAAATAATATTTTTAATCAAATATTAGGAGAAAGTTGCAATCGAATCAAATTAAATTATTATCTTAAGAGAAATATTTTACAGTATGTAGTTGGAATAATTTTAATAAAGGCAAATACTATTTTGCAGTTCCGCATTAAATTATATATAAAAATAATTCAAAGAGATTAATTTTTTTTTCAAAATTTCTCTCTAACTGATTAATAAAATCGTTTTTCTTCCTTAAAAAGAAAAAAATTTATGACATCTGATTGGATTTGTATTACATATTTTTGATACAGGTTATCTTTAAAAAGTTTATTAAACTAATTAAAAAGTAAACAAACTAATAAATCGAAAAAAAACATTGTAATTTTTTTTAAACCTGCAAGTTACATTGAAGATGTTCCAATGGAATATATGAGTTTTATTGGATTTATTATGCTAGATAGAGAATTTTTTTTCTAAACAGAATTAAAAAAACTTAACAAATGAATTAAAGAAAAATGTTGTTGGTATTAAAAGTGTTCTTTTTGCGCTTTATTCTTTATTACTTCTATTCTTAATTACTATTATATAATCCTTAATTACTAAAGATACTATTCTAAATACAATAATAGTATCTTTGCTAAAATCAGTTAATGAAATCAGCAGAATGACATTTTGGGAACGTATTAAAGCGAATTTAAAGGATTGCATTAAAGAATTTTCTTATGATTACAGAGGTAAAAAAAGTGTAAATTACGGTAATCCCTAGTTTATCACTTTTATTTTTAATTATGAAGCGATTATAAGGAAAATAAAATGATAAGTCTAAAGCATTCATATCTGGCAGCGCTGTGATACGATGGTACAGAATTTGCAAAATTAGAAAAATGCAGTTGCTTTTTTTAGTTGTTAGTCAATGAAAAAACCCTACAATGTTTCAAATGCTTCATTTTGGAGGTTTGTGTTTCAATATCTTGCTATTATTACTCGCATATTTATGGATTCAGTAATTTTGGCATGTTTGATTATGAAATAAGATTTTTAATGTCAGAAGAAGTCATCACTTATAGTGAATAGTTTTTCTTTGCTTAAAAGAAGACGCCAGTTTATTTTATACGGTTTTGTGTTTAAATTACTTTTTAACTGGTTTTTAACTTTTTAAAAAGTTATTTTTGTAGCATTTTTTTTTAAAAAGACGTTTTAGTGTTTTCCATTGAATTAAATTGTCCTTAAGAAGCGAGAGAATAGAAAAATATTCGTATAGGATAAAATAATTCATTCATCGATTTTATGGAAAAAGTTTGCGGAGCGAAACTATTTAGTATTTTAATGTAGATTGGACTTTTTTACGAAGTTTAGTAATGATAAAAACCATCAATATTCAATAACTGATCTACACCATTACTGCAACACAGATTATTTAATATCTGTCATTTAACACCTTGAGGGATACTTGGAAATTACGTTTATGTTTAGGACGTTTATGGTAATATGCATACGTTCAGAAAAAATAGTATGCTTTCGGATCCTTTCGATACACTACACATTGCTGCAAAAACTTATCTCAAGTTAATGAAAAGTCAGTAGAAATATTAAGATCTGGTATTCTTTGTTTGATGGTTTTGAGTTCAAAGGAAAATAATACCTAAATGGAAATGAGATTTCCGGGTACCAGATAAGTTTACATCAGAAATGTTGTGAAAGACAAATATTTGCTTAAGATAATCGAAATTTAATAGTGACACGTCGCCTGAGCAAAGAATACTGACGGCGAAAACGTATACCAGCAGAAGTCTATGTATTTAAATTTTTCGATTTTTATTCCCTTTGAAACTATATGCTTTCTAACATGCTGTATTTTGCATATACATTAAACTTTTATACGCTATGAATTATTAAATCATAGCACAATTGATATATCTTTATTTAATTCACGAATATTATAAACTCTATAACTGGATAGTTTCTTTACTAAATCAGAAGGAATATTCATTTATGAAACATGTATTTTGATTTTAATAGTAGACATTTTCCAGGACTTCATAGTATTTACGTTTTTCCGTTTTTGTGTAACAATAACACAGCGCATTCTACAATTTTGTATAGAATATTTTCCTGGGATATGTGACGCAACTCATGGATAAATAAATTCAGTAGTGAAAAACATTTGTTCTATCTATATATTTAAAATCATTTGGTAAAAAATTGTTCATCGAGTTCGCCAGCCTCCACCACCAGACCAATTTTGACAATTTTTGTTTCATACGAAAGCTTATGACGTCTAGATATGTCATCAAGGGTCTCTTGCTCCCCACCACCCTCCATTTTCGAACAAAATAGAATAAAACTTCTCCACCATACATTCTCTATATGTTTTTTAGATTTCGTTCGAAAATGGGGGTTGGTGGGTGCTAGACGACATTTGATGACATATCTAGACGTCATAATCTTTCATATGAAATAAAAAGTGTCGAAATCGGTCGGGTGGTTGTTGCTGGCAAACTGCCGAAAGGTTTTTCCCCATAGAGAATGTACAGTATGAAAGAGTATTTAGGATTTCGTTCGAAAATGGGGGCGGTGGAGGGCAGGCAACCCTTGATGACATATATAGACGTCATAATCTTTCACATAAAATAAAATAGTCGGCGAGGTGGTTGGTGGGGCTGTCTAACTGTCTGAGGGTTTTACCATATTATTTTAAAATATATAGTTCCAACAGTTCCATCACCATGGCGTGCCAAAAATATTGTAAAATTCCTATTGCAGGTGACGGAAACTGTTTATTTAGGGCTATATCATTCTGTATTTATGGATCTGAAGACTTTCATGCCGAAATTCGTGAAAAATTTAAACAAAACATTACAACTAGATGAGGTTTATTGAAAGATTTTGCAATTTTAAAGGAATCTGTTGTCTGCAAAGGATATGAAATCCACTATGGTTTTATGGCCTGTACCTCTGATCTTCATGCAGTACTTAAAACTAAAAAAAGTAGTGGTCGAGAGCCTCGAAGCAGCGAGGTGGCAGGGGTAGTAATAATCGGATAGGTTATTGGGGTTGGGGAATGCGAAGTTAGTGCCGAACAAAGTGGGTGATGGCCGCAATAGCGGCTAGTTTTTATTACACTTAAAATGCAACACCATTTGTCTAAAAATCCTTGGTATTATCCCACTCCCATTTGTGTAGTTCCATTGTACAATAAAGAAATCCACCTCTTTCTTTTGCTTGATTTCGGCTTAAAAAAACCCTGCAATTTCGGTATAAGGATCATGTGCTAAATTTCATCCATTTGTTCATTCATTTTATA
Organism: Araneus ventricosus; assembly: GCA_013235015.1. Taxonomy (NCBI): domain Eukaryota; kingdom Metazoa; phylum Arthropoda; class Arachnida; order Araneae; family Araneidae; genus Araneus; species Araneus ventricosus. The sequence goes on along the minus strand of BGPR01000187.1, from coordinate 489,102 downwards.
TTTGAGTTACGTACTTGTATTCACTTCTAAACATACGCAAAATGATTACACTTTTTTTAATGATGGCATGAATTGACGTATATGGCAACACTTTTGTTTAAAAATATTTGCTATGAACTCTCCTTTTGTGTAGTTTCGTGATGCAATTTTGTTACAATGATCATATGCTAAATTTCATCCATATAGCTGGTCGCGTTTATGAGATATCGTGTTCACCTGCGCAAGGACAGACAATGTCATCTCTACTAATAATAAAGGAGAATGTGTGTGTGTCTGTGTGTTGGCGCTCTACAGGACAGATGTCTGGACCTAGAGATACGAAATTTGGCACAAACATACTTTTGACGGTGGGAATAACCACTTCGGAGCCGTTTTTCTGAAATTTTAATCAGAATTTTGATTAATTAAAAATTAAGCGAAATTTTGGCGTTTTTCCTTAATAACTTCTGAAAATATTACAGCACAAAAAATAATTTTTACGCCATTTGAAAGTGCAAAAAACTACCTTTTTCAACGATATCAATTAAGTTGCCGTACAATTTTTTTCTCTAATTTTAATAGCCTTTTTAAAAAATTTTTGGCATAATTTCTAACAATACTTTTCATTGTTGCAACACAATTCAAACCGTTCTTATTGTTTAAACAAATATTTAATTGCGTGTTGAAAGCTAAGGTAATATACTAATACATTTTGCTTTCATATTTTATTTCATCAAAATTTTTGTGGAATATGTAAACCAAGCTCTTTGAGATATTAGGATAAAGGAATATATCCAGTAAGCTGAATAATTATGGCTGCTATGTTTCCATTCTTTTTTCAGCATGTTTTAATTCAGAAAACATGCCACTGGACATAAAATGTGCTGCGCCATTTTAATGTTGAAATCAAATGCATATTTTGCAAGAGGAATGAGAAAGTGAAGATGGCGCTGACGTTTTGTAATTAGATGTTGCATGACATGGTGAGTTATTTGTCTCCATAAGGGACATTATGTAGACAATGAACAGAACAGGTGCAAGGCCACTAAAAGAGCATGGGTTAAATATCTACTAAGATATGCTTGCGTTGTTGAGGGAACCATGAATATAAAATTATGCAGGATTCAACTGAAATTATATTTGTTTATGCTGCATAAACAAGCTGGTTACCGAAGGCGACTGGTATTTAATAAAAATTATTTTCAGGCTGAGATAATAAAAAAACTTAGAGTAAAATCTTTTGACGATTGCGATACTTTCTCTAGATGGGTTACTGTTTGTATATGAAAAGGGAAAAATGTTCAGAGAAATAAATAAAATAGCATTTTGAATCCATCCGTAATTTAATATACATAGCTAAGGCTAATCAAATATATAAGGCTTGATTTGAAATCTGTTTTATATTAAATTTCATCTCTTTTATATGTTTTTTTTAAAATCGTGACACTTGTTATCAAGCCAAGAAAGCTATAAAATTTCGCACCACGTTTTGTTTTAAAACATTCCTTTCTTCTCATAAATTTACCGAAGTTCCTTTCAAAACAACATCGATATTGTATTCCATTGTCAATCAACACAATCGCATTTCGTAAGCATAGGTTAAGACATATACATCTTAGGCTTAAAGAAGTATTTGTAAAACACCTCTTTTGTAGAATACTTTTTATCGCTGCGTCACCTTAGACTGTTTCCAGAACTTCAACTCACGTGAAAGGAAACTGAGGTTTGTCTCTGTTTTGGTCCTTTATCTAAATTTTAGTTTCTGTTAAATATTTTTTTAAACAATTTTGCAATTCAAAATATATGGGTTTCATGTTGATTTCTGGCTATCTTTAAACCGTCTTGAGAACTTTAGAGTTTCTGAATATCAATATTCCATCATTGTTAAGTGCCAGCCAGCTTATGATCTGTAGAAATATGAATTTAGTTACCAATAAATTAATAAACGAGTTTATAAATTCTTAAAAATAATCTGTCTTTCAGTAATTTTCGTATGAACAAAATTATGATGGATAATGTTATTAAAATAAGACAAAAATATTTTTATAACCATTGATTGCCTGTACATTATTTTTACTAAAAACTAAGGTTTTATTAAATAATTAAGGAGTTACTTTGCCACTGCCTATTTTATTAAATTTTTCAATCAAAGCTATCTTCTTAAGTATGTAAAGTAATATATAAAAGGCCTAGATCTTTAGTCAATCAATCACAAATATTTACACGTATGACACGTATTAGAAATCATTCAGAATACAAATTTCATTGATTATATTTCTTTATGAATCTCTTATAGTTAATGACAATAAATGTTACCTAAAATTACAGGGAATATGCATGCGAATGCAAAATAAAGAAATAACTTTTAAGATCATTATCAGTTTAAAAAATGTTGTTATTATTTATTTATGTATTACTAGAAAATCACCCGTCATGGTATGACGGGTGCAAATTGCCTCTTCATTCGAGAGATTCCCCGTCAAATTCGACGTGTTTAAATAGATATATATGGGAGAGAAATGTTTAACATTGATTGAAAACAAATAAAATAATCATATGCTTTATGACAGGAAATATTTTTTATTTACATATTATTTACATATTTCTTTATTCAAAAAAATCTCTAGGTAAACAACATTACGTGTGATGTGTTTTTCGTTGTTGTAACAATTTTATTATAATTCAATAACTTTGAAATTCTCAGCTTGTCAAACGTAAGTCAAAAGTTAAAATTTCAAAGGAATTCTTTTTCGAAATTCTAATCTAAACAAAGCACTTCTCTGCCTGTTAAACGTTGCCAAAAAATATTATCAAATTTTATCATCACGATTGCAATAAATAATCAGATGCATCGTGGCGTCCAAACTATATCACACGCATGATATACCACTGATGTAATTCACTACTAACGGAAATTAATTTGAAATATATGATTAATATAATTTAAAATATCTCGGGAACTCGTAGCGAGATAAATTCTATATCAATCGATAGAAAATTTTATCTCATTATTTTAGAGCTATTAAATAATTTGAAATTAGAACGACAATTACTCTTTTAAATTTAAAATTAATGAAATTTAGTTTCTCTAAGAATGAAATAATGCTGTTTAACGTCTCGCGGTGCAATGGCGCGAGTTTTATTGTCGGTGACTCCAGAACGTTACCGAGAGACAGATCTGGGCTATTATATTAGAAATTACGCTAGATGCTTAAAAGCTGTACGCTTAAGTTAAAGTCTTGATTTTCGGCGTGAATTTTTGATTATTTACATGTTCAGTGCAAATATAAAATACTTTCGAATTAATATCCCGATTGTTCCATTTTATTCATTCATTTTCACAATAGAATATATTTCTTATGTCATTTTGTTATTGCATATCGATGGTGAATTCAATTATAATTGATTATCAATAAAATTGAAAATTTTTAAAGACAAGATTATTTATTTGTGTACTAAATACAGTATGAAAAGGAATTTTAATTGCATTCATAATACAGGGTGTCCGAGAATTGCAGGACTCGCCACAAAATTATATAAAATAAAAACTAGAACATATAGAAACAAAATACCTCTACTAACTTATTATAAGACTACGAAAGTTAATAAATACCGATGTGAGATCTCTTGGTTGCGCCCAATACGTCCAAACGACACTCGATTTCACGCCATGTACTGTTTGTATGTGTATGTGTATGTGTATGTGTATATGTATATGTATGAAATGTTTTCGTGGTTGTAGTCGTTAAATAAAAAAACAGACCGAGTTATTAACTAATTTTCCTTTTTATGGGAGGGTGACGGAATGTACGTACATCTTGGTTCAAGTTTTCAAGCCAAAAGAGAACAGAAAATCCCTGCTTTTTCTCAGGCAGGGATTTAACAAATAGACACGTGATCAAAGTAAAGGGAATAATAGCTATTTTTAGTAAATTACGTAAGTATTTTAGGGAAAATGCATGGCGTCAAGGAGTCGCTTATTTCGCGATTTGTGTGCGCGTGGAAACGATTAAAAAATTCTTTTAGTAATAAATATGCCAAAACGAGAGATTTAATATACCTCCAGCGCGGGAAAAAAACGAAACTGGAGTTTAAGAAAAGTGATTTTGGAATACATTAAGACTTTAAAATATATAATATTAGAATTTAAAGAAAAATTAAGTGAGATTATTACATGTATATGTATTATTTATATGTATAATTTATGTGTATCAATGTCATGAAAATCAATCAATGTTAAATTTAAATGGCAAGACTGTAGTTTATCGGTTAAAGCGTATAGATGCTCATCAGGGATAAATAAATGAAATCCATACAAACCCCTAAAAAATTAGAGAAATCATAACGCTTTCTGCGAACAGTGCATAAAGCTAAAACCACTGCCTTCACCCCGAGCATTATGATAGACCAAGAATTCAAATGAAATACCAAATATTAGAAATTATTTTACGTACCTAAAACTAAGAGATGCAGCCAACGCGAGGAAGGACAAAGAAATGAAAGGAACGCGTCGTGTAAGGGTCCGGCTGTTTACGAAATATCTAGTTACTTTCTTTTGCGCCAAACTTCTAAGGATGGGGCTGGGGGTTCAATTAAGATTTAGATACCGATGGAAACAAAGATGAAAGCGATCTACATTGAGAAAACGATGAAGATTAAAGATATGATGATAAAAAAGGGAAAATATGTAAATAAAAGGAAAATATGTATTTGTATTATATGTATATGTTCTGTATGAATATGTATTTCACGCCATGTATTTACAAGAATCTGAGGAGTTATAGAGTGAATAGCATCTGTGATACGATGCTTCAGTTCATGAAAATCAGCGCAAGGCATCTGATACACACAATCTTTTACATAATCCCTCAAAAAAATGACGGGAGACTGTTTTTTTACAAACGGCCACTGATGTTAAAGGCGTAGGACTATTTTACTTGCGTGACTCTTTTGTTTCTAGGTTTCTCTTTGTAACTCGGGATTCTCTTTTGTTTTCCGAAGCTCCTCGGATTCTCTTTGTTACTCGCGATACTCTTTTGTTTCTCGAAGTTATAATATTATTCTCATAATATCGTTTACATCTCTCTTTTGCAAGTAAGGCCGAACGTTCCTTATTTTTCTGTTTCTTTCATTCCCGGTCCTGCTGCTTCTTTTGTCTTTTTCCTGCTGTTTCATTTGTTGCTGCTCCTGCTTCAACAATTCTTTTCTTAACTTCTCTATATCTCGTTTGGCATCTAGTTGGCGTTTCCTTCTTTGTAAATTTACATTTGGAGCCATTATTGTATTAAATTTGTCGAAACAAAATTTTCAACTTAATCACGAAATCTCGCTCGCGTAAACGTGGCAAGCAAGAGCGTCAGCAAATTGTGCGCGCGCGCCTCATGTGTGTGACGTCACCAATTCATGCGTATTTTTGCCCAACATTTCGACTCAGTAGTCGCTGAACCGCAATTCCGATTAAAATTTTTTTTTGTAACTTCTATTGTTACCCTTTATCTCTAACATAAGACATTAATTTTGTTTTTAACATATGTAGTTACCGAGATATAGAGGATCTCCCATACAACGTTTTTTGTGGCGTTTTGGCGTGTGAATCAAATTTCTTCCTGAACCCCCAATGGGAGGAACGTAGTATTACGTTAAAATCCGAAGGAGTTAAATCTGGAGATCAGATGACGTGACTACTGATTGAAATTTTCTTATACAATGCAGATCAGGCCACATCTAGCTCCAACTATCGGATTATGGGGACAAACAATGCTGTGAAACAAAACTTTTGGAGCCGTGTTAGCAATGCGAGACATCGGGACAACGTTATTGTTTCTAGTTGTTTAATTTTGTATTGTGTTCAATAATTTTTGGACATCCTATATATTTTAATTTCTAATGAATACTTAGAATTTTCTTAAGGTAATCATTTTAGCTTAATTTTTTATATTATAGTTTTCCAAATTTTTCATTGAGATCATTTCATTTATTTGACATTAAAATTTTTAATAAAAAAATCACTTTCTACTTTTTAGTACGCTAATAAAAACATGTCTTTATATTGATAATTCTTTTCGCTGTTTGAATTAATAATTAAAATGTGTTTTTAAATATTTTTTTTTATTTTTAGTGTTTTTTACTTTTTATTCTTTCATCTATAATTCATATATTACAATTATTATCGAATGCTGTAATCAATTTCTTCTGAAATTCCCTACCAGATGGCGCCAGCAGTAGAAAATTAAAATACATTGAAATTTAATAGACTGAAAGATAATTAAGTTCTGAAAATATGAAAGTAATGTATTGTCATCAAGGACTTAAACTGTTCAAAATTTCCGAACTCTCGCAAGCCAGGCAGCGAGTGAAAAATCGATTGCAAATTTGAAAATGAAACAAAACAACTTAAATAAAAGCGTTTCAGAACGCCTACCATGAGTATTCTAATTTTTGATGAAATTTTGCACTAAATTAATTAAATACCGAAATGAGATCTAAATTGGAATCACAATTTCTCGGTAGATTCCTCAGTCATCATGAAAATGTATTACATATTATTTTCTGAACATCTTGATTAATGCCAATGAAATGACGGAAAAGTAAAAGGATTACAGCTGAGAATAATGTAATAAAAGGATCAAAGGATTTAGCAAAGACTCAAGAGTTGAAAACTGTGATGTTTTTACAAGCATCTCCTGCTACGGTTCCTCTGAAGATCGAATTGCTTATTGGAGCCAATTTGCATTAAATCACAGTCATAAGTCATTTTTTATTATTATGCCTTATATATCTTTTGTCTAACATTTTAAATGAACGTTGTTTAATTAAAGAAATCGATTATTAGCAAGAACTGCACCTACGGAGAACGCGTTATTTGCAAGAACTGTACCTAGCAATAGAACGTTATTTGCAAATAGTATACCTACGGATACAACTTTATTTGCAGGTTCTGTTAAATGTAGTACTTCTTTTGTAGGAATTTTTTTGAACTTTTTCCTCTTTTTATGTAAACTCGCTGTTCCTAAACTTGGGATTATGAAATTTAATTTTATTTTGCGAGATTTTCAGTATTTCGACAGAGGCGTGCGATTCTTTTGCCTTTTATTATCTGGTTTCGGATAGTTTCCCGCGAGTTTGATTTAATTTGCTCGTGGTAATATATTTACTGAATTATATAGTAATGAAATTGACACATATTGTAACGAAATTGACATATAGTAGTGAAATTGACATTCACTTTCTAATCAAAAATAAAATTTCCAATTCTACCAAACTCCATAGCTTAAAAGATATTCATCATCAAGGAATTTCAAACAACTCTTTGTAGTCATCGGAGATCCAAAGTTAATGGTTTGAAAGATTAAATCTGCTAATAATCCAATTGAAAAAATGTATAATTAAAGTTCCATCAAGACTTTTAACAAAGCAGAAAGTGAGAGAGAGAGTTAAAACAAAGTTCTCCCGTACAATCTTGACACCAAGTCTGATTGATTTAGTCGGTGAAGCTCTTGTGGTCTGAACAGGGTTGCCAGATCAAAATAGCAAAATAAGGCCAAACCTTCTTAAAAATAAGGCCAAAAAAGGCCAAATTTGACAAATTAACTGAAAACCTCATTTGATAATGGAAAAAAAGGCTATCCTTCATGAAAACGAGTCCCACTTGGTAACCATCAGTGATTCTTGTTCTCACATGGTTCGCGAGAGACGATAGAAGTCGGTGGAATGTTGTGCTGAGATGTTTATAGAGAAGTCTAAATAAATACAGCCATATCGGTGTTGATCTGCCAATCAGAGAGGAGAAGAAAGCTATAAACTGTCATTTGAAGCAATCGTTCAATCACATCACAATCGATTCAAAAATGCATTTTTCTGTGCTTGTATAGACAGTTTACAGCTTTTCTCCGACTCTGAATAGCGATTGCAACGTACAGCGCCACCTGTCGGCAAGATTTGTGACTAATTTTGAAACTCTATGAGATTTTACTGCTCAGACTAAGCATTCCACCGGTTTCAATGTTCTATCGATCTCCGTTGCTGAGTTACTTAATTTTAAAATGAGGGAGTCCTTTGTTGGACACCCTGTATATTCAATGCTCTATTATTAAACTAAAATTTAAGTGAAAGAAATTTAAAACATCCTTGTTCTATTCGGGAGCTATTTCGTTTGACAGCACATTATATATCATTTGAAATGTGTTATATCATAAATTTATTAAAAAGCAATAGAATAAGTAATTAAAAATTGTTCGAAAAGTCATTAACTAAAATAAAGCCATAAAAGGCCAAAATTGAATTTAAGGCCAAATGAAAATTTCTAAGGTCAAGGGCTTTGAAAAAAGGTCAAATTTCCATAATTTGGCCTTAAAAAGGCCAATATGCCAACCCTGGTTCTGAGCTACTTTGTCGTAGGCTACGCATACGGTTTTCTTTTTCTCAACAGCATGTCTAATCTAGAATTTGAATTTCGGATAATGTTTTTCAAAAATTTTGTTAGTAAAATGCATTAATTTATCTATTTTAGTCTTTTTTCAAATTAAATTCATTGTCACACAAATTTTAAATAATTTCTTTTTTTATCTTACCTACCATACTTAAAACTATTCTAAATTAGAAAAAATAAATATTCATTTCGAGGGTATTTAATTTAATCCTACTAAAGAAAAATTAATTCCAAAAAAATGTAAAATACCAATTTATACTTACGCGCGTACCTACAAATGAAGTTTTATCGTAGGTACAGTACAGGCGAAAAACCCTTTATCCGTAGGTACAGTACCTGCAAATAATGATAGCTTGAATTTAAAAGTTTTTTTGAAAATCTTGTTTCTAAGCCTTTTTAGGTTTGGGGTAAACTATTTGCCATGGCTTCAATTTACTTGATGTTACAGTCTCACAACATACTTAGACGCGCAGGTTATTTAACAAAGACAGCGCATTACCTTTCGTTGTGCTGTGACGTCATGTAATTTTATGTCCTGAGGATGCACGATGAATTTCAAATTAAATTTTCTTTGTGCATTGAACTTAAATCAGGTGATCACGAATGACATCATTATTTTACCTTCAGAAGAGAAAATTTAAATTTAGCTGATCTGTTGAATACTGGTCTAACGGAGAAGCTAACTGTGACTGACTGTTTTTTCTTTTAGGGATTTATAAATCGTGATTTTTCCTCTTCTTCTGAATAGCCTTGGAAAAATAATCTCTTAAAAAAGTTTTCTAAATATCAGTAAAAGCCTTTAAAATCCCTCTCCATTCAACTCATGCCCCTACAGAAAGAAAAATGATCATTTAAAATACACCAGAACTGTTTAAAAAGGATTTTTCTTTTCAGTTGAAATTAAAAAGAGCACAAAGCTGGTTTTCCAAGTTATTATTTTTCTTTCTATGAAGCAGAATATTTTTATTTTTTGGACAAGAAAAGAAAAAAACTGAAGTTAATCCCAAATAATTTTTTTATATTTAAAATCTCAGCTTTTATGTGAGTTAGAGCATATTACAGATGAAAGTTTCGCAAATATATATTATCGATTTTAGTCTTGAAAAATTCGCCATGTCGGTTAATGACTTCAAAGAAATGAAGAAAGAAGTGTTCTAAGAAATCTATTTCATATTCCTTCTTCAGACTTGAACAATGGCAAAAGAATATTTCAAGAATAATTTAAGCTCTTTTAAAAGATTACTCGTGATACTAATATGCATTGAAAAGAAATATGCATAGAGATTTCTTCGAAAGTTTGTTTTTTCGTTAGCTGCTAATTAAAAACAGGCTTCACTATTAATTTTAAAATATGCGATATTTTAGAATACCAATGAAAAATTGTAGAAGAAAAAATATTTTAAATGTTTATCTATTTATTCTTCGTTAGAAATATCTTTAAAGTAATTTTTCATGTCAGAATAAAACATGGATTTTTCTGTATGATTTGTTTTTGGTTTAAACAGAAAAAATCGTACAGAAAATTGCCTTTTTAAACAATCTTATCAAAGCAGTTAAGTTAAAGGGTTCAGAATTTTAAGGGTAAAACTCTTTCTTAAATATCAGTCATCTAACTCATAAAATATGTCGTTGAAATATTCAGCAATATTAGCAATAATGCAGCAATATTAGCAACGATGGAGCAATATTAGCAACAATGCAGCAATATTAGCAACAATGCAGCAGTTTTAGCAATAATGCAGCAATATTAGCAATAATGCACAGTAGCAATATTAGCAATAATGTACACATAGATATATCAAGACGCTGGAGTAGATTTATGCATCTCCCCAAAATCGCACTACAGGGTGTTGCTTCCTGTGATGTCATCTTGAAATGCAATATGCCAAGTATTAGAGCAGAGTATTTGCACATTACATCACTAAGTTTTAGAACTATCACGTCTTATTAAATAAAGCTGATTGGTTGTCTTATTAATGTTTTCTATTCGCTGTTTCACTGTATCAATACGAATCCCTATTGGCTGCCTTTCGATCTTTTCAATCCAGTTTAAAATCTCTCTATATAAGAGAGTTTGCTATCAAGTATAAGTCCAAGATATTTGACTTGATATTCCCAGGTTAAATCTTTTTCTATGAATGAAGAGGGTCTTGAGTACTTTGCTGGAGTGACCTTTTCGAAAAAGAATTGCCTTAGTTTTGTAATATTGATGGCCACTCTCCACGTGGTGCACCAGTATTCAATGCTATCTAGTTGGTATTGGAGGGTTTTAATAATGAATTTGATATTGCCACACAGGGTAGCAATAGCAAAGTACTCAAGACCCTCTCATTCATGGAAGAAGATTTAACCTGGGAAAATCAAGTCAAATATCTTGGACTCATACTTGATAGCAAACTCTCTTTCAGGCAACATGCTAAATATAACTCTGATAAATTTTGGAATAAAGTGCATATGATCATCCCTCTGATTGGAAGGCACTCTCCTATCTCATTAAACAATAAAGTGCTATTATTCAAACAAATACTTAGGCCAATTCTAACTTACTCTGCCCCTATCTGGTGTATCACCGCAAAAATTCACGGAAGAAAAATCCAGATACTGCAAAATAAAATTCTCCGAATCATGACTAATGTTCCCTGGTTTGTGTAGAATGATGTTATCCACAGAGATCTCCAAATTGAGATGATAGAAGATCACGTAAAGAATCTTTCTAGAAAATTCTTCAGTCAACTTCAAGATCACAAAAACCCTCTTATCAACTGTCAAGTCGAATATCTTACCCTTATTCTACAACCAAATGTTCACCCCCCCTTAAACCATCATATTTAGAAATAATTCCTCGGAACACACATTCTAATTATTCCATCAACTTTCATTGTTTTTCATATTTCACTCTCACCTATATCTACTACTCCTCATAAAATACAATAACTTTCATAACCATACTTCATACTGCTATCCTAGTTTTTAACTGTTTTTCCATCACACTTTTTAATAGCACTCAGCCTGAGTAGAAGCGCATGTTTGCTCTGGTACTCAATAAAAGATGTGCTATCAGACAGTATAAGTGACTTTCATTTTATCCTGACTGTGATTCTGTTTTTCGTGTATGATAGGCCATGCTGTAAATAAATCCTGCTTATTTCGATCCATCCGATTCTGAACTCTTTTTAACGCATTCATTTATCACGATGCAGTGGTTATAATATTAACACCAAGTGATATCACTGTGTTGGCCAAAATGGCCCACAAGGCTTCTGTTTACTGTGATTGCGACTTGCAATCTCCACAAAGCAATGCGCCAGGTATCATGGCTGTATGGATATCGAAATTTATTATAGTGGTTTGTGATCACATGCGTGGGTTATTTGCAAATACTGTTACGAACATGGAAAGTCGCCTCCGAGCAATGTTAGTCTTATGATTGGGAAGATTTTTTACATGGATAAGTATGGGATGATTGGCAACAACCAGGCCTGAACCCCTGTCCTTCGCGACCATTTCGGCGACTTGGCGACAAATTTAGCGACCATGGCGACAAATCGATGATTCCAGAAAATGCGACCCTTTTCTCGATATCTCTATTAGGAGAGGAGATACGCTTGAATGTACTAGATGATTCTATGTTACGTCATGGCCTTCCGGGGTAGACTGTATAAGGAGTGTGCTTGTATCAAGGAGTGGATGAATGTTGATCGACTGGGATTGCCTTGGAGTCCGAACGTCTTTGGTATCTCTCTTTGGAGTTCTATCTGCTGTGCGAGCTAGTAAGCTGTTAGACGCCGAGCGGTATTGAGTAGTAGTGTGTTGATCGACTGGAATGACTTTGGAGTTTCGTCTACAGTACGAGCTAGAAAGCTGGTGGGCTGAGCGCTATTGAAAGTGCTGTTGTTGTCGTTATTAGTGATTTGCTGACTGTTTGTGTCGCTAAATCTCAAAGTTTTGTACTGTTATTACCTGTGAGTTGTTGTCTGTTTACGTTGCTAATCTGTGCAAGATCTATTGTTTCCTGTTACCTATGCTACGTGTTTTCCTGCATATTTGTGAATAAAACCTTAATTCTCCATTATCCTGCGTGTTGGACTGTTTACACCACACACCCACAGAACGATTTTCGTAACAATATGTTGGTGTTCGAAAATTCCCGGGACTAATTCTGTAAAGCGTCAAATAATGGCAGCACATGTGGCTTGCAATTTTGTTAACACAGTGTCCGAAGAGACAGAGTTGTTTAATTCACGATAGGTTAATTCGGAAAGTATAATTTAACCAAATTGCAGATTACTTCACATATATGATAAAACAAACCTCGTTATAACAACTCCTGATGTAAAGACAGCGATGTCACTTAACACAGTGTTTTATTAAGATTACAGTTCACTATAGTTCACTATAGCAGCAAGCATTACTCTGTTTCGCTGTTTGTTAACGTTGTACAGAATTATCTCAGAAACCGTTTGAGTCACCTTTGTACATATTAATTTAAGGTCGTATGAGGCAAAACAGATAAAATAGAATACAATTTTCACAGTTGAATTTCTGATGTAGTTACCAGTTTTCCTTCCGTTCAACTATTTTTTTTTTCGAAACTGAAACTATTATTGTATAAACGTAACATTTTTTATTCAAGAATCGTGGATAAGAAAAAGTGTATCATTAATGCAATGGTTTTATTTCCGTGATGTTTGATTATGCGCTTGATTTTCTGCATCTCCCGAGAGAAGAATTCGTGCCTCATAGTTGATTTATTATTTATCTTGCTGGATTATTTTATTGCTCTCACTGGATAAAATAAAATGATTTCTGTTAGAATACTGTTTTCTTTTTCTCAGTAGATTTTGTTCCATATGCTGTTTCCAAGCCTCAGTTACTTTTTTGTTTTTGATTTTTTGTGAAGGATGGGTGAATAACGATGTAGAAAAGCAAAAAGCTAAGTCTCCTGGCAAAAATTACAGTATGTACAGTCGATTCACGCCATGGTTCTCGTGGGATCATCTCCAAACAAAGTCTACACCCAATGATCATCTTTATAATCTATACCGCTTCGTATGAATGATGAAAATGAATTTATTTATGTTCTTTAAAGCTCTAAATTTGATTCAGTCACACATTTTAGTATAGGTAGTCTATCATATTAGTGAAGTTGGAAAATTAGAATTTACGCTTTTTTATTAAATTTTTATTCAATTTTGTAATATGCGTAATAATGGTGATTGGTAACAGAATGCAAAAAAAACGTGATCGGAAACTACGGCTTAATTTTACGTATAATTTAAAAATTTACTTACCAGGTAACATCCATTCTTACACTAACACAATTATAGGAACATGAAACCGCCCTGAATATTAAGACTAGTTCAGAATTTGAGCTTGAAAATCAATCAATATTCAGCAGTAATCAGTACTACCGCTGAGTTTACTTGTTCATGGTTTCTTGTCCACATCTTAGCAACAACCGATTCCAGGCAGTTCAGCACTAGTGGCGTAGCGATGAGGAGTGGGGTGTGGGAGCTGGGGAGTGTTGATGTCCCGGACGCCAGTCTTAGAGGACGCCATGGAGACAAACCGTTAATATGATTATACCACTTTTTAAAATCAATCATTACGAGAAGGCGAAAAATTAATACCATTCCCGGGGCGCTGATTACTCTTGCTAAAGCATGATTAATGACCACGGGGTGCAAAAACTTATATTATACCTCTGGTCACACTTACACTTGCTACGCCACCGAGGAGCACGGCCAATGATAAAAGGTATCCTTTATTCTAGGCATTATTTCTGTAGTCTCTGAGTATCGTGATGCCACCTGTGAACCTAAAATAGAGTAAATACAAACTGTAAGACGATAGCAACTTTGCAATCTAGTGCTTTTCTTGCTAGAGAACTAGATATCTAAACATTAAGGGTTTTTCCCCGGGAAATCGTAAAATTTTCCTACTTTTTGCATTCCCGGGAACAAAAAATTATAAAATTATTTAGAAAATCACCTTTCAAGAATGATAATTTACAAAATTATGTTAAAGCAGAGTTTGGCTGTCGAAAGATGGTTTGGTTAGACACCGAAACACGCTAGAATAGTTAATTTGCTGGCAATGCGTGAAAGATTTTTAGAGATAAAATCAGCAATTTTAAAAGCATTAATTGATATTGAAGAACAATTTTTTTTCTAATGTAGAAGTTGAAACTCTGACTGCAACTGTAGCAGGCTTGAAGTCAGTAAAAAGTGGACTAGAAAAACCGTGCAGTCGAAATGCGACTTTGCTCACTGCCTAAGGAGTATTTGCTTTCATTATTGGAGAGTTGAACCAACAAAATTCAGAATTTGCTAAGAATATGAGATGTTCTCTGGTGCAAAGAATTAGTGAGAGACGAAATGTTAGTTTAGTTGGATTAATGTGCATTATCTAAATTTTGGGAGAAAGCATGACGCTGCTGCAGTTACTGCTGATCTTTCACGTTCACCAAATAAAAACTCTTTGATTTAACCATCAAAAATAATTATGACAAGCCTTTCTTGAGAGGAAGAAAAATCACTGTCCAACTCTTCGCATTCAGAATAAGAGATTCCGGAAACTTTGAAAGAGAAATCTTTAACGTTGTACGAAAAATTAGAAAAACCGATCCACTCAAAGCCAAAGGTACTACGTTGTTCATCTATCAAGAGTTCTAGCTTGAGCAAGACAGTGAAGTAAGAATATCAGTTATTTGACCCAACAGAAGAATCGATCATCAAATATTATAAAACTGGGTGAGACTTTGAAAACAATTCCTCCAACATCAGCTGAAGCTGAGATGGCATTTTCTGCTGCCGGGTTTTTCATAACAAAGCTAAGAACTAGGCTGAATGATAAAAGCATAGATTTCTTATGTTTTCTTAAATCATACTTTAAAAGTGAATAATTAATAGATTTTATTTGTATTTTTAAGTTCAATGTATAATGGAGTATAAATTTGGGTTTTTAGGAATAATCTTATTTGGCGTAAATATTACTGATATATATATTAAAAATAACTAATTTTTAGATTTTTTCAAATTTTGATGCATTCCTGGGAATGTCTGTTATGTTTCCGGGAAGGGAAAAAGTCCTGGAAATCAGAATCCTAATCTCCAGGTCTGTCTTTCGGTGTGTATGTGAACATGATAACACAGACCTGCAACGAGCTACAGTTATGAATTTTAATATGAGGTATTCACATCGAAATTGTACATTTGTGTCAAATTTCCGACGAAATCCATCAAAGGGAAGTGAAATTATTTCAAATTGAGTACTCCACTCTCTCCACTATAGTGTAAGGATAAATACACTGTTGTGCAAAAATTAAAGACCGTTTCGTAAAATGCGAGAAATTTGCAATTAAAACGAAAACTATGGTTCGAAATAAATTATGGAAAATCATGCAACATACAATCAAGTATCGTACTCGTTTTATACAAGAGATTCAGTCATGAGGGCATTTAGGGGACCAGCTAGAAATTGATGAAGACGAAAAGAGATTGCGACTCAGCCCGTTTCAGTGAAAGCTGATAATGAGCTGCAAATTTTATCAATGGTTATGTTTGATGTGCATAATATTTACATACATTTTCGTAAACATATCACAAATAGTCGGGAAGATATAGAGGTTTTCTTAAGAAATCCCAAATTTTTTCGCATGTGCTTTGCTTATAACATGAAGAGTTTTCCATCAAATTGTACGAAACTTACAGAATACTTGACAATATGTAAAACACGCATTGTTTTAAAATTTTATTTAAAAAATTTGAATATTACAGGAAATATGACCATTTTCAGGAAATAATTTTTTACTGCCGATGTGCGAAACGTAGCGTAATTTGTCTTCTATAACCTCAAAGCCAGATATATAGGGCAACTTGTATAAAAGTTCCAGTTCAATATCATAAGTATTCAGAAAGATATCGGCATCGGAACTTGGTGAATTTCGGTACACTCTAAAAGAAGCTAAATGATAAGGGTTCTTGCAAAGACTAACATTTTTTTAAACTTGAAATATTGAATTTTATGAAAGTTGAATGAGGCATGTTCGCATGTATACTTATAAGTTAAATACATAATTTAAATTACAGTTGACGATTACTATTCGAAGATTCAAGTTTAAAAAATATCAGTTTGCGCATGGTCCCTTATCATTTAGCTTCTCTTAGAGTGTACTGAAATTCACCTCGTTGCAATGCCAATATCTTTCTGAATACTAATGGTATTGAACTGGAAATTTTATATAAGTTTCCCTATATATCTGGCTTTGAAGTTATGAAAAAAAAATTACGCAACGTTTCGCACATGCGCAGTAAAAAATTATTTGCTACAAATGCTCATATTTCCTGTAATATTCAAATCTTTTAATTAAAATTCTAATACAATGTGTGTTATACATATTGTCAAGTATTCTGTAAGTTTCGTACAATTTGGTGGGAAAACGCTGCATGTTGTAAGCAAAATACATGTGGAAAAATTGGGGATTTTTAAGAAAACCTTTAAATCTTCCTGAATATTTGGGATGTGTTTACGAAAATGTATGTAAATATTATGCACATCAAACATAACCATTGATGAAAGTCACATTTCGTTATCAGCTTTATGTGAAACAGGATGGGTGAAACTCCAATTTCGCCTTCATCCCTTTCTGGTGCCCCCCACTAATGGTCCTCGTGACCGACTGTTCGACGATACTATGTCCCACGATTGTCAGCAACTGATTGCGAACCATTGTATTCCTATTAATTCCAAATTTTTCTAAATCTTCCTTAGAATTTGTCAATCAGTCTTAATTGATATTCCAATCATGAAATACAATGAAGTCAATAATTGATCGCATAATAGTACAAAAATATCCATTTATTGAATTGCATAATGATAGCGTCATACATTACATCATATATTATAGAAATGATATGATTGCATATGAAGATATGATGTAAACGATGTGTCTATATACAGAAACAAACTAAATCAGTAACCGAATCGTATAATAATAGTGTCGTTAATTGAATCAGTACAGTGTCAGAATAGTTAAATAAATTATATCAAAATAGAGCCATTAATTTACAATTAAATCAATAATATGTTCTATATTAGTCGTAGATTTAATCGTATAATTGTCTAGAATCGTAATTTGAATCGTATATTTGCGTAGCCATTAATAGAGTGATATATTATATTCCTTCTTGAATCGTATAATGTTTAGAATCATTAATTGAATCATATCTAAATTGAATGGATATATTATATAAATGGTGTCTATTTCGCATTATATATAGATACCAGCTGCATGGCCCGGCGTTGCACGGGCTATTTCGAATAATGCGTCATTCCCTGGCGGAGAGAAGAAGTGAGGTCATGTGACACAAACGCTTAGATAAACCAGCGTTAATGTGGATACATATTTTTTCATATTCCCTCGTCCAGTTTATAAACACATGAAGCAAGATGCACTATATACATGAAATCTCAAAGTTAAATCTCAAGGAAAACAAACATATTTAATAAAACATCCAATCTGAGCGATTTAATTTTCCCTGTTTCTTTGTATCAGTTACCAAAACCCGCAAGCAACGTCATCCATGTTGCATTACTGAGGGATCCATATTGTATTGTTGAAGTTTTCAACAACGAAACAGAAACACGCAATTAAATATTTGTTTAAACAATGAAAATGGTTTGAATTGCGCTGCAACAATGAAAAGTATTGTTGTAAATTAGTTTTTAATTAATATTTTTTACTAATTAAAATTTCAGAATTTAAATGGTCAAAATGGATTCATTGGATTATTCCCCATCTGTTGGTACTTTCCGCGCGCTTCTCCGTTCAACGGTTCGTGAGAATATAGCCGAACATAGATACATACGTGTGTTTACCTTCGGATTTTAATATATAAGATGATGAAATTAAGAATGAAACTATTTCTCTTACTTCTTCGATTTACTGATGTAGAAGAACAGAATGGAAAAAAATATTAGAGTCTTTCATTTAATCGTATAACAATATAGAATCCTTAATTGAATTATATATTTACAGAGCCAGTAACTGAATGGTATTAGAGTCATTGTTTAAACCGTATAATATCAGATAATTAATTGAATACTAAAATCATAGTCTTTATTAATAATAAAGGAGAATGTGTGTGTGTTGGAGCTCTACAGAGCACACCGCTGGACCTAGAGCTACAAAATTTGGCATAAACATACTTTGGAGGGTGAGAATGTGCACCTCGGAGCCCTTTTTCTGAAATTTTAATTAAAAGTTTAATTAATTAAAAATTAAGCGAAAGTTTGGCGTTTTTTCCATAATAACTTCCGAAATATTATAAAACGAAAATTATTTTTGCACCATCTGAAAATGCAAAACATTACCTTTTTAATGATATCAGTTAAGTTGCCTTACAATTTTTTTTCTCTAATTTTCATAAATTTTTAAATATATTTTTAGGCACAATTTACAAAAATACTTTTCATTGTTTCAACGCAATTCAAACCACTTTCATTGTTTAAACAAATATTTATTTGCGTGTTTCTCTTCCATTGTTGAAAGCTAGGGTAATATCTCAATGCTTGATGCTATGTTTTATTCAGCATATTTTCATCCAGTTAACATGCTGCTGGAAATAAAATGTGCAGCGCCATTTTAAAGTTAAAATCAAATGCATATTTTGCGAAAGTGATAAGAGAGTGAAGTTGATGCCGACAATATGCAATTAGATGTTACATGACACAGACAGTCACTTGATTCCATTAGGGACCGTCGTGCAGACAACGAACAGAACAGGAAAAATGCTACGGAAAGAACATGGGTTAAATGTCTATCACAATTTAAAATGAATTTGTTAAGGGAACCATGAATATCAAACTATGCATAAGAAATTCATTTGAAATTATATTCGAGGCGAACAAGCTGGTCGCCGAAGGCGTCTAGTACTAAATAAAGGCAATAATGTAAGATACTGTTTATCCTATTTTATATAGATATGATGGAATTAAATAAGGAACGAAAGAGTCTCTCTCATTCTCTATTATTTGCTAATATGGAAGAAGTAATGAAAATGTACAGAAAACTGTTTTATTCAGAAATAAAATATTTCGTACGTGTGGCTGCAAATAAAGAAAAAGACAGCTGCAACTCGCAAATATCCACTATCTACGCTCAAGGAAAAAACAGTCTTGGATATTCGTCTGTCAAATTCGTAATAACCTTCGAGCACATTTGAAAGGAATTGAATTGTTCAGGAACTTCTGTATTGACAAATTTGATTGATGACGATTATTCAAATAACAATAAAGGAAGGAATAAATTTTAGAAGATTCTCGATTTCTTTTCGAAAAAAACTGAAGAAAAAAATTCCTTCCAAATTCGAACCACTCGAAATGGATTATTTATCCTTTTGAATCTCTTCAACTTTTTGAGCGTAAAAGAAATATTTATTTTGTACTTATTTTTAATTTTTTTATTAAAAAAGTAAAGGGATTATTTGTAAAGAAAAAAAAGTGAAGATTTGCCAGAGAATAATGCCTTTTGTCACATCAATTAAGTATAGCGGTTTCATTCTAAATTGAAGAAGAAAGGAAGAAGGATTAGTTCAAAAGCTAATTGAAAAAGAATCTGTTTTTTCGTATGTCTTTCTAAATTAATTTCACTTGACATTTATTATGGTTCCTCGGCTATGCTTTCAAAAATAAGCATTGGGTCTTTGAACTTTGCAGAAAAGAATAATCAATACTTTGAAGTCTCATAATAAATAATAAAAATAAAAAATGAGCTTTCAAAATACTATTTTTTTAGTTTATTAAGAAGTAGAATATGTATTTTTTATTAAAAATATGATGTCAAAATAAAATCGTAAAATTGAAAGAAGCTAATAAATATATTCTAAGAAAAATGGAATTTTAAATCAAATTTATAATATATTTTAACTTTTAATAGGAGTTTAAGAATTTTTGTCCTTATGATACTGATTGTGGTTTAATTTCTTTAAAGTATTTTTATGAGGCCTCACGTACTTAACTTTGTTTTAGCTTTTAGATTCTTGATAAAAATATTTTATTTTTAGTACACTAACATTATGTGTGTTTTTGAAATCATTTTTATTTTTATTACTTTCTGCCTTTCACTCTTGAACTATAATTATTATAGATATTAATAGATATTATACTCATTATTATAGATATTAATAGATATTATACTCATTATTATAGATATTAATAGATATTATACTC
The DNA here is from genome assembly GCA_013235015.1 of Araneus ventricosus. Taxonomy (NCBI): domain Eukaryota; kingdom Metazoa; phylum Arthropoda; class Arachnida; order Araneae; family Araneidae; genus Araneus; species Araneus ventricosus. Next base: position 468,464 of record BGPR01000187.1, on the reverse strand, counting down.
ATTATTATAGATATTAATAGATATTATACTCATTATTATAGATATTAATTCATAATAATTTGTTGGATGCAAGCGTTCGTGAACGATAGCAATTTATGCAAATTCAGCCACTGCTGAATGGCGCTGTCGTTTCACTCCCTTTCATTTATTTCTCTTCCTCTGCGAAACGAAGGTTTAATTTTCATTTTTGCAAGGTCAGAAGGATTGTCTTTGTGTAAGCCTAGGTGGAACTCCCTTTTATTTATTTGTTTTCTTCTGCGAAACGAAGGTTTAATTTTCATTTCTGCAAGGTCAGAATAATTGTCTTTGTGTAAGCCTAGGTGGAACTCCCTTTTATTTATTTCTCTTCCTCTGCGAAACGAAGGTTTAATTTTCATTTCTGCAAGGTCAGAATAATTGTCTTTGTGTAAGCCTAGGTGGAACTCCCTTTTATTTATTTCTCTTCCGCTGCGAAACGAAGGTTTAATTTTCATTTCTGAAAGGTCAGAATATTTGTCTTTGTGTAAGCCTAGGTGGAACTCCCTTTTATTTATTTGTTTTCTTCGGCGAAACGAAGGTTTAATTTTCATTTTTGCAAGGTCAGAATGATTGTCTTTGTGTAAGCCTAGGTGGAACATTTTCCCATCATTTTTAAAAAATAAATATGTGTTTATTCTTCATGAGTTCGAATTCTTTTCCACGCCTAAATAATTAAATCCTAATTCGTTGCTATGGGCGAGTTTTCTGGTTTGTTTACTTATGTTAAAAACCTTCACTTTATCTGCTTGTATGTGGGACTTCCGCTTTGAAGATTCATTGACTTATAATTACACAGGAAATTCGTATTACACACAAGTAAACAAACCAGAAAACTTGTCCATAAGTATTAAAGAATCTTAAAGTGAATTTTTCTGAAATTCACGATCAGATAGAGCCACTCATACGGAATCAAAATTTAATTAAAATCAATCGATTAACTGATAATTAAGTTCAGAAAATATTAAAATTTATAGGAAATAATAGAATAAAAAAATTAAGATGTTGTATACAGAATTTATTACAAATTCCATCTTTAAAAGCATAAAAAAGAAACAAGTCAAGTTAAATAATTTTAGTTCATTCATTTTCGCACATACTTAGAATAATAAAATAATTTTTTAACCTATTCACTGTTCCGAATTTTTCATGTCGATGCATCATGAAGGTTTTCCTGCCTATCTTGAAAAATAGAGCTTCCAAAACTTTCAATATGTGAACTCAATCCATTTTTTCATATGTCACTGAGGCATTTTCTTTGAGAAGAAAAGTCGAGAATTTAGTTTTGCTATTTCAATTTTAATACCATGGTAAAATTTTATAACTTATGAAAAAAATATGCAGAAACGCAAACAAAGTGTTTTATTCTCTTGTCACAATAAATCCTTCTTTTATTCATGATAAACATGAATGAGGTGAATTATGTATATGTATTCTGTCTATGTTGTATATCTCTTTCTTTGGTTTCGAAATGGAATCGTGTTTTGATTTTATATTGCATGTCAACAAAACTATGAAAAAATAGAATATTTTGAAAATATATTGTATCTAATATGTAAAACTTATTTTTATGTTTATGATGTCGCTATATCGATTTCTTTATTTTATGAAAGCTAGAACAATTTGCTCAAAACCGCATCTCTTCAGAAACGACAAGTAATTTTAGCTTTGCCATTTAAAGTATACTAGCCATTGTACCCACGGCTCCGCACGTGTTTATCTGTTCTACACATACATGGACCCACTGAAAATGTAAAATGCAGTCTGTGATATGGAAATAAAATACAAATTACCTCATAATATTTCTTTATAAACAATATTGACAGTTTTTACTCCTGGTGCCGCAAATCTTTAAAATAGCCGTTTAAAATGAGATGTAAAGAAACATAAATTCAGCGCATACGCAAAGCACAGCTCCTGCTATTTCGCGCATGCGCGGATGAAACGCAAAGCACAGATCCTGCTGTTTTACGCATGCACGGATCGAGATGGTATTTCACGCACGAGTGGATTTAATTGTTTAACTTTCTTTTTGACAAATTGTATTGTAATTAATAAGTAAAACTTATGTTTATGATGTCGCAATATCAATTTTTTTAATTTATGAAAGGTAGAACGTTTTGTTTAACATAGCATGACAGATCTTCAAAAACGAGAAGTGATTTTATCTTTGCCATTTATAGTATATTTAAGGTTTTGATTCCCGAAGAAACTAATAATTTAATTAATTATTAATTAAATTATTAATTTACGAAGAAACTTCAAATCCTCATTCCAATACTGATGATTTGATAATTAATAGGTTTAAAGATTCTTGTTCTTATCTTACTTTATGAAAATGAGAATTTTTTTTATCAGTATTTATTTTTTAAGAATGTACTAGTGGTTTCTTTACTTAAAAACCAATTTTTGTAAGCAGTAATGTTACTAATAAATGCATTTTGAATTGAAGTAAATGTTATCTACTATTTCTCTTGCTTTTCACTAATTTAGTTTATTATACGTGAGAAAAAATTATTTTAAAAACATAAAATTGTAATTTCATTTAATATAGATTAATGATTGTAGATTATTGACCAAAATGTTTGTTTCTGGGGCACAGATTTTTTTTGTAGATGTTTTCCTGTAGGTGCACATTCAGAATGGTTTTTATTTATAAAGTGTGATCTAATATACGATATCCATTTGATTTTTTCATAAATGTTTCTCAATTTAACTTTAGAGAAGGTTTCCGCATCTTCACCAATTCCATGTTCTGTAGGAATGAAAAATATGTTTTTTAAATCTCAAATGTGTTTTTTCGTAGAAAAAAGGGCATTAATCGCCAAAACTTGGAAACTTCATCTACGTTATTGGCAAATATGTTTACTTCGTGAAGAGATAGTGATCACGAACTACCCATAAAAAGTAAAATTATGCGTTTATGCCTTCAAAATACGTAAATGCATACAATAAAAAATACAAATTTCTAATTTTTTAACAAGATAAATCATTATTAAAAATTTTAAGTATTGTGTCTTGTTGACAAATATATTTACTTCGAGAAGAACTAGCGATCGCGAATTTCCCATAAAAAGTAAAATTATGTATTTTCCCCTTCAAAATACGGAAACGCAAACTATAAAATATCACAGACTTCTAATTTGTAACGCTATAACTATTAAGAAATTAATAATAGAAATACCCTAATTATTAAAACTTATGTGCAAAACTTGAAAAAACAGTCCTGAACAGTTTATTGATGTTGACTTACAATATTAAGGCAAGTATATGTTATGTTGTACGTATATTCGAATCAATAAGCTATGATTAATTATTTTATGTTTCGTATGACTGGTTGTATTTAAGACAAATATCTAAATCTTCAACAAATTCAGTAAGATTAGCTACCTTCAAGCGGTTAAAGGAACTTATTTCACATGAAAGTTTCTTTAGATAATTTTTTTCATGGAATGATTGTCTGCAAATATTTTATGATTGATAATTATGTTGGAATTTCAAAATAGCTATTTGCTTATGCAACACTGAACAGTCGATATGTATATTTCAAAATCTTCTAAGACTTAATTGCATCCAGGTGGATAAGTTTACCCTGTTCAGAGCACAGTAGAGAAAAAAGATCTTACATGTCATAAGAACTCTAAATCTCGGTGATATACATACCAGATCTACCCTGTTCAGAG
>BGPR01000187.1:451576-461718 GCA_013235015.1 Araneus ventricosus | reverse complement strand
TTTTTTTCCTTAAATTCATCTCAAATATCAAAGTTATTTTATTATACCACTATTACAAAAAAATGGCCCTTTAATTTTTAAAAAAATTGCTCCGAACGTGTTCGGATACCTTAGTAACACTGGGATTTCAAGTGTTAATGATAATAGTTTGTTTAATTTTCCGAACACGTTCGGAGCAATTTTTTTACAAATTGTTATGTGAAAACACCATAATATATTTTTTAGATTTGAATTTTAAAAAGATTAATAATAGAGTATTACTTTTGAGTATAAATTATTTGAATGAATTTTCCTGAATTTTCAAAAAAAGCTAAATTTGTGCTGTTTTGAAGTAAAAATTTTCAAAAACTTCAAACATGCTAGAGATCAAACTTTTGTAATAATTCAAATAAAACTAATACTAAAATAAACTACACACTATGGACTAGTGCTTGTACTAGAATCTTAACATTCTTTGGATAAATAAAAAATTTAGAGCTAATAGAACAATCATTATAAGATTTTCAGCAAATTTTTTATGTCATTTTTCAAATAAAAGACCATAATTAAAAAAATATTGTTACAATATACATTATTCTAGTACATTCACTAGAAAAACATTTGAAGAAAGTGTTCAAAAAATTTCAAAACAATGGAATAATAATATCTTGAGTTATCATGTTTTAAGTGTGAAAATTATGAATAAAATCTAGTTTTGAGGAAAATCAAATTTTAGTTTTGCCACGCGCTTAAATTAAGTTTCTAAACTTTAAAAAAATTCCTAAAACTATACTAACATCATATTAACTTGAAAAAATGCAGTTTAAAAGAGTTTTTGACAGGTCTCTTTAAATGACAACTTTTGTTTAATTAAGCGCCCATTTCCGGTTTTCGGTTTGTTATAAAACAATTAATAACTCATCTTCTAATTAAGGTACTGACAAAAGTAAATATGTTTTAGAAAGGTAAATAAATGAACTATCCAAAACATCAAAAATAAAAAATGGGAATTTTGGCCGAAAATCGATTTTTCAACGTGTTTGGATACCTTGCAACAAACCCAATTCTGTCTTCTAAAATTTTGAGAATAAGACTGAATTCTAACGCATGTTGTGGCCATTAGGATACATAATGAAAATTTTATTAAACCTATTTATAACATACAGATGGCAGCCTGAGTGCTGATAAAAAATATAATAACCAAATTGATGTTTTTTAATTGATGCTGGCTACATCCTTTTTGGTTTGTTTGTACTCTTGAGAATATCACGTTCTATTCTACGGTGCTGAAGGAAATTCCTCTTATCCGTATTATTATTTATGAAATGCTCTCACGGGTGCATTCCCCGTACGAATTAAATTCCGTATCTTAATAGAATAGACGATCACAGCATTCAAACGCCACTGGTAGATAGATCTTGTTGTTTCGTAGAGCTCTGAAATCTGTTAGAAGATGGCAGCGTTCGCGGATACATAGTCGGCGATTGAAGTGCGAAGTGTAATAAGCCACACGAATGGGATTGTCTCTCCAGCATTTAATGCGGTATCAGTCGGAAGGTGTTTCTTTCCTGCGCCGTATCGTTACAGGGGACGAAGCGTGGGTACATCAAGTGACACTTGAGACGAAGAAAGATTGAATGTCATGGAGTCTCCCCCATCCATAAGAAGCTCAAAACAGAGCCGTCCTCGAAGAAAGTTTTGGTCACAGTTTTGGGGACCACCAGGGTTTGATGCTGGTCGATTTTCATAAGCGTGGAGCGACCCTGAATACTGCCAGTTATTGTGCCACGCTGGACAGTTTGCACAAAGCAATTCGCGGGAAACGGCCAGGACTGCCCTCGAAAGGTGCCCTGTTGTTACACGACAACGTTCGACCGCATAAGGCTTCGGTTACACGTGATTTGGTACAGCGTTTCCGGTGGAATGTTTTGGTACACCCTCTATACAGCCCGGATCTCGCACCAAGTGATTTTCATTTCTTCGGACCGTTGAAGAAGTACCTGGCAGGTCGCCATTTCAGAACCGATGCCGAAGTTCAGGAAGCCGTCGTTAAGTGGCTCCACGACCTTGACCCTGATTTCTTCTATGCCGATTTTGATAGATTGGTTTACAGATGGCACAAATGCTTCAACAACCATGGTGAATATGTGGAAAAATAATATGTACCAGAGCCTTTCTGCCTTTGTCTATCTCTTTGATTTCAGAATAAGCAGTTTCTTTCATAGGACTTGCAATCTTACTTTTTGAACCACCCACGTATATTGCGAATTATGATCTAGTAGTAGCATAATTATTTATTACACTCTTTTTTACGTTCCTGGAAATTAATATCTTAGAATCATTGAAGTCAAAATCTACTAGAGGATTGAAAACTTAAAAATTCTGATTTTATAGAAAATTAGAATTTATCCTGAAATTATATTCAGTAGAAAATCAAGAAACGTTAGCAATTTAGTATAATAAACGATTGATCTTTGTGAAGTGAGAAGAAAGAAATTGTCTACTTATATAAATATATTCGTTTGAAACCCCAGTTTGCCCTAGATATCTTAATTAGAATCTTGATTACATCATTGTTATTAGATTTTTTACATTTCCTCAAAATGGGCAAATTATTTATCTTTTTTGTTATTGTTTATGCGGTTTGAGGTCACGCACTTATAAACTTAATCACATTAAAAAATAACAACACAAACACGAAAATCTCTACTAATAATAAAGGAGAATGTCTGTGTGTCTGTGTTTACACTTTAATTTAATTATGCATAAGAGATTCAGTTGCAATTTTTTTTCCAGCTGTCAACCTGGTCGCCGAAGACGGCTAGTAAGTTAATAATAGTGGAAACTTTCGTTAGAGAAGTTAATATGATAATAAATTAACTGTTTCAAATTTGATCAGCAGGTATAATAAATAAACATTTTCCCCCCTGCTAAACCTAAAATAGTAAATACGTAAAACGCTATAAAAAGCATTCTGAATTATCTTAGAGATAGAATAATTTTATGTCTAACGATAAATCTGTTTTCCTCATTAAATTTCAGAATTTTTTCAGTAAATGAACACGTTTTATGCATTAAACAGAGGGATTATTTTCCTAACAGATAATTAAATTATGCTTTGCTTTATCCAATTAACATTAAAAAAATCAACAGTTTAGGCATAGTAAAAATAAATAACAAATAAATAAAACATTTTTTTTCTGCTAACCTAAAATAACAAACAAATGATAGAAAGGATTGGAGTATTTTTCGTTTACCTTAAAGATGAAATACTTCTATTTCTCTTGCAGAATAATATAAAATTGTTTTCCTCGTTAGGTTTCATTATTTTTTAAATAATTGAAAAACGAGTTTTATGCACTTAAGATGAAAAATTATTTTCCCCATCCATTAATAAATATTGCATTAAATAATTACATATGACTAATATCGAACAGTTTAAAACGTGATAAAAATAAATAAATAAATAAACCGCATTTATCAATTTTTTCAATTAAACCTAAACACAACAACACATATAAAGCAAAAATCAAAGACCTAATTCAGGTCCACTATATAGATAAACTTCTTTTATATCTTATACAGATAACGATAAAACAGTTTTCCTTCCTAACTTTCAGAATTTTTTAAATGAATGAACAATAGGTATTGAAAAGAAGGATTGTTTTCCCGATCGAGATTAAAAAATTCTGCTCATTTGAGCTGTTGACGCTCATTTTTTAGTCGTAATGACTAAAAAATGAGCGTCAACATTTTGCGGAATGCAACCAAGAAAAACATTACTTCATCATTTCATTTTATTTTGTCAGCCTTTCATTATACATTAATGTTAGTAGGAAACAAGAGTTGTTTCAAGAGGAAAAAGTGGCTTTTAACACACAGCAGGATTAAGTATGTATATAAGGAAATAACTGAAAAATAGAACACCTGCTGCTAATGTTTCCTTCAAAGATTTCCATTCCCTTTTCCCATCAATCCTGTAAGATTTTTGTTTTATATTTGGTAGATCTATATTCTTTTGAAAGCTGTTCAGATTATGCTTGTTGAAAAAAAATTAAATAAATTCTTTCTGTCTTTAAAATTGTATCGAAATCCCGCCGTTTTGTATCCGATTTGCATCGTTAATTATTAATCGTGATTTTTACAAACTTTCATTTAACTTGACTTATTCATGTTTGTAAAAATAGAATTTTGAGATCGACCTTTCACTCACTTCCTACTACTGTGGAATTTTAAAATTTTGTACAGTTGTGTGTACTGTCCTAACGCCAGGAGAAAAACCCTGAACAGGGTTGCCTCACGTAGACGAGTCGAAGAAAGGAAGGAAACGGATATAAAATCATCCGCAACATTTGGCAAACTAATCGCTCTTCGTTAGGCGAGAATTCGTTTTCGACCGAAGTACAAAGCGAAATAAGGCTTCCGCCTGTTCAATCTGCGCCAAACGAAATGAAGCCCTTTTCTTCACCCCAACATGCAGTGGAATATCCCGTTTCCATAACAACCGCCACCGAGATGTCTAGTGTCTAGAGTTTTTCTGGCGGTGGTAATACAGTAACATTATTCTAATATTTTTCATAACCTAATTGTCAGTTACTCAGTTGGATTTAATTAAAGTTTGATTTCATACCAGCGGCGCCACCAGGTAGTGAATTTGAGAAAAAAAATGATTTCAACATTACATATTATTTATAAAAGAAAACTATAAATTAATGTTAAAAATAGAAAATAATTAAAATAAAAATAATCTATACCTTTTAGCACACTAATAAAAACGAGATATTAAAAACTGATTTTACTGAATTTTCCGATTTCGAAAATTAATGAAATCGGGAATAAAAATTTGTCTCTGAACAGAAATTTCTCGAAAAAAAATATTTTGTATGATATTCATTGTATGTAGAATCAATATTAGTAAATAAACGCCAAAATTCGCGGGAAGTTTGTTGTTGACAATATTTTCGCATATGTAAATCTGATGTGATTTCCATGCAAATCTACGATTCGATTTTGGAAAACAGCAGCAAAATAGACTGCCTGAAGTCGGAATGAAAGAGAAAAATGGCACGATTACATATTTTTGAAAGAGATTTATGTGCTTCATTCCGGGAGATATAGTAGATATTTGGTATATATATACTAAACAAGTCCAAATATAAAGTTTAAAATTGCCAAGAAAGAGTTATAAATTTTGCAAATCTCTGCCAAATAAAAATTATGTATTTATTCTGCTAAGTTTTATTTACGTTTCACTTGCTCAGATGAGAGAAATTGATTGTGTCTTGTCATAAAACTTACTACAATAATTATTTTTTTTTCACATTTATTTTTTCACAAATGGTATTTTTCTTAGAGAAAATCTGTAATTTTTTTTTTTACAAAATAGAACAGAACTGTGTATTTTTTACATGAAACAAATTGAAATTTTCCTCTGTTTTTTATCTTTGGTCGATGAAAAATTCCAATATTTTATGGTCGTAACAGTGCAAAATTATATCTTTCCTACCTAGAAAATGAACCTTTGTTTACTCATGACTCTCGCTCTGTCTAGAAAACGAATATTTGTTATCGAAATGAATAGATTGATTTGAAAGCGAGTTGGAAGTGGTCGTAACAAAGCAGAATTGAAATGGAATGACAATTAATTTGTTTTGATACTCAATGGATGTATTAAAATAAGAAAGATGATTCTTTGAAAAAGATTTTTATTTACATATAAAAGATTTTATAAAGTCGTTTTAAAACCTCTTCTAGTCGTTAATTGCTAAAATGCTGATTAAAATTAGTAACAATAACTTTAATTAAAATTATTTTTTTATCAAAAATATAAAGGTTTAAACAAAATAGTAAAGATGTTATGGCGTTAGTTGAAATATTCTAAAGTAATTGGAATTTTAATAACATTGACAATAAATTTCAATTTTAATGAATGTTTATGAACTTTTTTCCGATGATATTTACTTATTGTAACTTAATATCCTTATCGCATTCTTTTCAGCCCATCATACTTTTACGATTATTGTTCTTGTTTTAATCGTCAGATTCTTTTATACTTTTAGTTCATTTTGGTGTTTAATACATTTCCTAATTCATTATGAGAAATATATAAATCTTGTAATCAATTTTCCTCAAATTCACTGACTCATGACACCTCTCATTTGAAATCAAAATGTAATTAAAAATAATCAATTAAGAAATTATTAAGTTCTGAAAAATATAAAAATATAGTATTATTATCGAAAACACACAATTGCAAAAACTATTTCAGGAAGAGAGTGAAAAATCAAAATTCCGTTCTTTCAAACATGAAAAAAGTCAAATAAAATAAAAGCGTGTGAGAAGTTTCCTCTAAGTCTCTCTTTGGGAGTTCGGAAATTAATTTTATTTCCCGAGGAAAATCTTTCCTTGTCTATCCTATTATCACCTGAGACTCGAAAGAAAAGAAAATACAAATAGCGCAACTAATCACCGATTTGTCTGGATAAATCAAGCAGTTAACATTCCGAAATATCTCCTTCTGAACCAGACGGTTGATTCTAGACTGCGGTGATCAGACGAGTTGACAGTTGATTCTTTAATAGAAGTTATGGGTTGTGACTTTACATGTCTCAGCGGCGCAGAATCGTCACAAAAAAGCAGAGTCACAAAAGTCCCAAAAACCATGACTGAAAGTGATTTGGCTATAAAATTCTTCAATTCTAAGTAAAAGCTATCAACCATTATAAAAGTGACCAGATTTTATGAATTCCTACCCGGGAAACTCTAAATTATAAAAGGACAATTCGGGATCAACTGTTAAATAATTGCTATTAAAAATCTGAAGGGCAAAACAAACACGGTAAAAGCATGATATAAATGCTCATAGTAAATTAGAATTTTAATCACATTCATAATATATTACAAATTTTAACGAATGCCTCAGCATTTGCTTTCTTCTGTTATTCATTAAGGCTTAATTCCTAGCAATGCAGCGTAGTAAACAAAAACCAGCGGGAGTGGTCTCCCCAAAACTTTCTCTTATCTGCCCTCACACAGGTGGGGAAAAACTAACAAATCTGTCGCAACTTTTTTTGGGTCGTAGATTGGTGAAGAAATCGAATATGCGATTTGAACACCTTTTCTCCAACGGATTGAAACGAAAATTGGTCACGGATCTACAATTAATGTTACCAGACCTCAAACCAATTTTTAGTTACCTAAGTCATAGCGTTTAGGAATTAAGGTGTTCACAAGTATGCATTCCTCATGATAAAACTGTGTACCAAATTTTATCCATCTAGCTATTTAAGTTTTTGAGTTATCTTGTTCACATGAACATGGACAGACAGACTTCCCGTGGACGGATTTTGTCCAAAATTTCATAGAAACATACAAATCATGTTTTAAAGGTAACATACCGAATTTCATCCTTCTAGCTCTAATAGTTTTCGAGTTATCGTGTTCAAAGACACAATTCCAAAATTGTGTTTTTCAGACTCATGGAGGTCTGAAACGTGGAGCTTCATCAAAATCTCGAGTTCGGATTTTTTTGACGATTATAATGCTTTCTCTTTGTATACTTCGTATAAGAGAAAGTAAAAAGCACAATTAGTAGAAAATCTGTAAAATGTCAAAGTGCGACCTTGCCAGAAGTATCCACCTTCTTGGCAAGCACGCGAGTAAACTTTATTTAGCCTCTAATTCGACGCACCATAACATTTATGCATGCCCCCAGTCACGTATCAGAGATCAACAGTACTTGACTATATCCGTCTCAACCGATCAGGGACAATCCGTCTTTTTTCTTTTGTTCACTTCTGGGGCACCGCTTCATTGATATTCAGAGAGCAGCTTACTTTATTGATCAGTACCTGGGACTTGACTCCTTGGTCTTCAAGGTGTGTAATTGGAGGAAACTAAACTGCTTGGGAGTGTGTGAGAAAAATGGAGGACATTTCTGAAAGTTCTTCATTTTATAATCCAACAAAACATTATAAAAAAGCGCTTTGTGTATATCTTTTTTTCATTGTAAAGGGAATACTTCTCTAAAAATTAAAAATTTAGGGAAAACTAATTGATATGAAAAAAATGATAAAGTGATTTTTTCCATACTTAAAAAAATTATGTTTAATCTCTACTATAGTGTAAAACATTTTTTGCTCATAAATGAATTTCGTACTTCTTCTTATGACTTTCTTATTTTTAACGATTTAGAATGCTTAGATATTTTAAGACATAATTGTTTAGAAAATTATCTGCAATGAATTGTAACGTCGGACTCAGTAATAGCCAATTTTATATCAAAAATAAATTGATTAGCTGTTAACAAAAGCAATTTGAAGAACTACTTTCAAGCTTTTTTTAAAATAATCAATCACAAACATTTACTTACGTGCAGTCTGCGCCTCGAGAAAAATACATCAAAACACTAGTAAAGTCGTCTTAGCTCACTATTTGAAATATAAAACTGTAGCCTGAAAACAATTCGTTACAGAGTTATTATTAATATAATACAAAGAGAATTGATATGAATTTTGTACTTTTCTTTCTTTCTTATTTTTTGTGAATTTCATAAATTTTGTTTTTCTTTCAGGTAAGAGTTTTTGAGAAAGACTTAGAGAAGATTTTGAAGTTTATAGAAATTTATTATAGTAAGTATAATGATAAAACTTCTTCAAACATGCTGTGATTATTCTATCATGTCTGAATTAAATGTAATGAAAAACTTTTAAAATACTCGGTAATTTTGCTTCAGTAAACTCTTAGCTAATACAATAAAAAATTAGAAGTATTTATAAATCATAAAGGCTAATGTTTCCAAAATGCGAAAGGACAGCAGTGAGATATCAAAAGCAAGCAGGTTTATTTCAAGTTATCTCTTACTTAAAAAACCATGAATTCGTTTTGGCGCAAATATTTTTATTCTTATAGAAACTGCTCAAACTGCTAAATAAATCTTGCATGAGTATAAACTAGAATTTCATCGTTTAGAAAAAGAATCGTCTGTGCATTTTGGATATCACCCCTTTGACCGATTGGGTTAAAAATTTGATACATACCTACAATTTTGATACCAAAAACACATGCCAAATTTAATTTATTTAGCTTCCGTTTTTACTTTCTCGTATACGAAGTTATACAAAGAAAAAGTATTGTAACCGTGAAAAAATTCGAACTCGAGATTTTGACGAATCTCCACAATTTTGGAATTATGTCTGTCTGTCTGTGTGTCTGTGAACTCGATAAATCGAAAACTATTAGAGATACAGGGATGAAATTTGATATGTGATCTTTACACATAATTTGTAGGTTTCTATCAAATTTTGGACAAAATCCGTCTACGGGAAGTCTGTCTGTCTGCCTTTATGTGAACACTTTAACTCAGAAACCTGAATAGCTAGATGGATAAAATTTGGTGCATTATGAATGTATGTCCTTATCAAATTTTGGGCCAAATCCGCCAAAGGGTCGATTGTCTGTCGGTGTTTATAATCGCATATTTTTAATCGTAATAACTTCATAACAAAATTACTTAGATAAATGAAATTTCGTATGTAGCTTTCTTACCTTAATGTTAGACTTGTGTCCAATGTTTGAGTCAATCGGTTGGAGAAAAAGGCGTTCAGTTTTCTTTATCCTACACCCAGCCCTATTGGTAATCAATCACGCCGGCTTCTAATTCCACTTCCGTGTTGGACGACCTTCGGAAATCGTGATATGACGTTTTGCTTATTTTTTTCTACACTGCGTTAGTGATTTTAGCTTTTTTTTTCTCTACATGTGTTAGGAGTATATGAGAAAGTTTAGGGGAGACCACTCCCACTAGTTGAGTTATCGCATTCACATGCTCATGGACATATAGAACGAAAATGTTCAACCAGTTGACGGGCTAATGGATTGATTGACGCCAAAATTTGACGCAGATCTACAATTTTGCCGTATAAATGCCGTACTAAAAATCAACTACCTATCTTGTTTCATTTTTGAGTTGTTGCGTTCGCCTACAAGGGAATAACAAGACCAGCAGATAGTCAAGAAGTTAACGGATTTGGTCTAAATTTTGGCACAGGTCTATAATGGTGTTGATAGGTGGTGGTTGTATGACACCGTTGTGTTGATAGGTGGTGGTTGTATGACAACGTTGTGTTGATAGGTGGTGGTTGTATGACAACGTTGTGTTGATA
>BGPR01000187.1:431497-445067 GCA_013235015.1 Araneus ventricosus | reverse complement strand
CACCGGTTTCAATGTTCTATCGATCTCCGTTGCTGAGTTACTTAATTTTAAAATGAGGGAGTCCTTTGTTGGACACCCTGTAAGAGCACAGTTAGAAGACAGAATATATAATTTTCTTATTCCATATATTCTTCTGTCTTGCCTTGTTCTAAACCACTGAGAAACTGCCATGTCGCATTGACAAAATTATTTTTGTACTTACTTCCTAAGATACAAATTTTATAAACTGATTCAAATTTCTACTTCTTATATTTAAAAATCCACATTTATTTTAATCTTAAATGTTAATAATTTTCTGTGTTTAACTTAAAATTTGCATTCCCTATGTGCTATATCCGAAACATTGTCTGATATTTTTTCAACACGCAAGTTCACTGTGAAAGGAAATTCTCAGCTGGCTTCTTTCCCCTTTTTTTCTTACAAGTGATTCGAACTCACTTATGAGTTCCGCAAGGGATGCACGTTTGAAAGTCGGCTGCCTTTCCAGAGCAGAAATGTGTGCATTCTTTACTGTCCCCTGACATGTCTAGAGATTCGAATCCACTGCCGACTTCTTTTGTCAGGCGGAAACGCCTGTCCACTACTTCTTGACCATCTGACATGCCAAGCCCAAGCTTCCGCTCTACGGTAACAGTTTATCGCAATAATTTTAAGGTTAAGTCCCTCTTCCCAATTAAAATAAAATTCTTTTATTGGATGCAGATAAATGAAAGCTCGCTCTGGTTGGTCATTTGCACAGCGATTAAATGTGTGATCTAACCACTTGTAGAGCGTTTGGCTATTTTGGCTTCTCTTGGCGAGTAAAATTTAGTTCTGCTCTAGCTTTCATCATTATTCTAAATTGGCGTGGTTGGCGACTTTTATCGGAAGATTCAAAATGGCTGGTTTGTGTGTTGTGAGAGACGAAAATTGGCTTTCGAAAGAGATGCTTTTAATGAAAGGAAAAGTGATGCGAGCCTTGACTGACAAAAAATGGCTGCTCGATGTGCTTTGAAACAGAGTGCACGACTATGCAACCTCCGAACATTAGGGTTAACTATATGAGCTTTACGCCATGTTGCTAGTTCATTGTTTCTGAGCCGTTGAAGCGACCTTCATTGCTGCAGGTTGCACTGTTCCCTAATGTCACCTATAGCCGGACTGGAAACACGAAATAGCCGTCATTATTACCTGCATTTAACGTGCACGATATGCACAAGGACTTGGTAAATCTTTGTTCCTGACCTTTTGAAACGACTTTCGATGCTGCAGGTTGTATTGCCTACAAATGACACCTATGGCTGGACTGGAAGCAAGAAATAGCCGTCATTATTACCCGCATATTTGCGGAGCACGTTGCTTACGGATTGATATTACAGTTCGCCTGACTTTACGCGAAGTATAAACACCTAGATATTCAGAAGGAAGCAAGAAGTAGCCGAGTTAGAGGTAGCAATTTTCAGTGCCTGTCATACATGAGGTCATGACACTTTAGATCAACCGCCAGATTTTGTGTCATCAACACTGTCAGGAGAAAATCATGAATGTAGTCCTGTCATCGCGCATTAGACACCAGGATGCCAGAAAACAACGTACCAGATATAGCCTCAGAAACCTTGGTTTAGAAGTCGCCATGACACAAAACTGTGAGTGTTTTGAATATTATCGGTATGAACTGTATAGACCCTATATTAAATCATATCCAGCATGTATAGGATTTTACCAAAGGATTTGAATATATAACACGGTGTCTCCATAGACTTCTGAAGAGTTCACGTTTTTTCATAAGTGAAATTTATTGCCCAGAAAATGCTGTAGTGAATGACAACTAGAGTTTATAACGCAGAGGAGATTAGTGGTATATTAACTGAGTACACTCAGTGATATAATTCTGAATTAAAGTGTTTCAAAGTACTTGGTAAATTTTTTCAGAATTTAGTATGACGCACCAATGAACTATATTCTGTGAACTGAAATAAATCGGTGTTCATCTATCTCTTGCTGTTGGTGCTGTTAAAGAGAGAGAAGTCATATGACGCGTAGAAAATGTATTAAGTCATTCGCTTGTGAGTTTTGACGTACTGGCAACTTGCCAGATCATATAAAGTGACAATATTATAAACACTATTAAATGGTCAACGCTATATACATTGTAGCGATCCGCAGTTATCTACTGTATTTATTCATTTTAGATAGCAAGAAAGATATTCATGGCAAAGGCAATATCGGATAGAACAAAGCTATTAAGTGTCCCTGCGTTTTTATATGTCATTTGCTAAAAAAAATCTTTTTTTAGTGCTTTTTTCTTCTTTTTAATCATCATGGACGTTGATCTCATATGAACGGGTGGCAAGTCGTACCAATATCAACGATCTTAATTAAAAAATAAAATTGTGTTACAAAGCACTTTCATGTTTATTTTTTAGCAGTCATGTGTTTTACAATCATCGAGAGTCGATGGTGTAGCGGGGGCACCAGGTTCATAATATGATTTTTTCGTCTTCTCCCCCCTTGCCCAGTGTCGGCCCGTCCATAAGAGCTGAAGTACCCCCTGAAATTATTTTAAAAGATTGTATTTTCGTTTCTATTCTAATTGCCTTACATTTCCACTTTGAGAATTAAATGATCAACGAAAATGTCAAAAAAAGTAATAAAAATTGTAAAAAGAAGACGGAAAATCAATCAAGAATTAAGAGAGAGACAGACCAGACCTGCACCAAGTTTTGCCCCTCCTACGGATCTGATATTAACGCAAAGAGCAACGTGAAGTGGTAGAAAAGCAACCCTTTCTCCGCTTGAAATTGCATTCATTTGAGCTGTATATTTTTCAGCTCTCATTTGGCGCGACTTCCTCATTTGGCTGTTTTTCGCTTTTTCCTCAATAGTTCAGTCGTTAAGTCTTTTTTTTAAAATCCGATTCTGAAGGAGTTGTAATTTTTTGCTTCTTTGTGTTTTTAGGGTGCTGATTACGATTCTGAGGTTTGCTACCAATAAGTTTTGTTGGAATTTTAGTTATAGCCAAACAACATAATTTTTTTTTCTTCAGCTTTTTGCTTATAACTCAAAAACTATCAATTTTTAGCATATCATCATTATATACCAAAATAATCAGCACAAAATTTCCTACAACTTAGGTTTATAAAACTTTTGCAGCACTACTTGTTTCTGAGCTGACGAGTCGCCGTTTCCCTTATCATCATCAGTGCCTTAGCTTGCACAAACGGCGTATTTTGAACCCCTCATTGTTTGAATTTGAATTAAAGAGTTATGGGATGTGAAGAGACAAAGGCTGTTATCCCCTAATTCCAAGTTAGACACAGTATAGTTCGTTCCAAAAAGACGGTGACACAATAATGATTAGATCATTCCATAAAAAGAATTGTATCAATCTTTCCATGAAGAAGAAATCCGAATTTGATGGTCTTGGACGGCGAAAAAGACACACAAGTAGAGCAACACAGGTACTTAATCGCTGGATGCCAAAAGGATGCGGCTAAAAAATATCAAAGTACTCTAGGGCTTGAATGAAGATGATCATATGTTTCTTGTTGGTAAAGGCATGAGACAGAAGGACATCATAAGTAATGTTTGGTTCGATGATGTTCAATTTGTTCCAGAGAATAAATCTGAAATATTAATATTTTTTGCACTTTAGTAGGATGTGAGAAATATCATTGATTTCATTACAGGCTATTCACAAAGGATCGGGATGAAGGTTGAATCTGTGAAGGAGATTTGGGGTTATGATGGTTTTGCTAATTATGCGTGCAATTAGTCTGTCCAGCACTCTGTTTCCAGTCCATTTAGAGATGGTTATAATGTCCGGAACGTTTCCAATCAATGCTTGGTAGTTACTTTTACGTTAGTTTTCATACGTTATTTGGATTGACTGTTTTTTTTAAGTTGGAAATATTGTCCTCTGAGGCGATCCAGTCTATATATGGCGCGGAATCAATAACTTGCTTTGCAAGAGAGTCTGCCTTTTCATTCCAAAAACCCCTCGTTGTATATGACTTTAAAAAGTGAAATAAACACAGTTATGTTTTGACTCCATGACGCGGCCTAAAACTGGGGCAACGACCCTCCGGGCGCCACGCCACTGGCGGGAGTATTCTCCCTTCAACGTCCTCGTAGACTTGCACAATTTGCACGTTTTGCGGTTAGCTTCATGGTATAGAGAAGAGAACCGAGTATGCATTTTGGGTCTCTCCTTTGGTCAAATTTTACCGAAATTGGATACAGAACTACAATTTGGGTCACACCTTAAATTATATTTATCTGCTTTTTATTTTCTCATACGGATGAAAGGATAGGACGACACGCAGTTAATCACTTTATAGATTTAGCTCGAAATTTGATATGGATCCACAATTCTGGTGATGAAACTATATGCCAAATTTCATCTGTCTACTTTGTGTTTTTGACTTATCACATGCATAGGAACGGACAGACAGACAGACTTCCCGTTGACGGATTTCTCCGAAAATGTGACATATTTTTTGTAACTATTTGGATAAAATTTATGCATTTTAGCAACATATCTTCGGTATATCAGAAAGTCTTTATTCTCGCCCAGATACACAAGAGTTTAATCTTTTTAAGGAGAGTTGGAACCTCAAGTCCGAAAGCGTTAAATTGACCACTTCGCTGTACTTTTTCTCAAAATCTGTTATAGATCCAAGTTTGAAATTTTTTATACAAGTAAAGTAGATTTTTCTCATTATACTAAACTATTTTTTTTTTAAATTAAAAATTTATTTTTTACCAATTTTTTTGTGTCAAAACAAAAAATGTGAAATTGGCCACTTCGATGTACCTTTTCTTAAAATCTGTTATAGATACATACATGAATTTTTTTTACACAAGTAAAGAACACCTTTCTTATTATATTGAAATGAGCTTTTGGTTCATTTTTAATTTCTTATAAATTTACAAAATATTTAATTAGACATAGTGAAATTTTATCCTATTTTGACACAAAATAATTGTAAAAATAAAGTTTTGAGGTTTTTTTTAAAAAAACTCATTTCAGTATAATGAGAAAGGTGTACTTTACTTGTAAAAAAATTAATGCCTAATAAAATAAACTCTCCTTAATGTCAAACAATTCATCCTATATTGCAAAGAAACTCTATAGATATTTCCAATATAAATGCTACTATTGTTTGCAAACCATCTGCATGCAACAAAAAGTCTGACACAGGCAACTGATTCCGGAAGATTGCTTTTCATTTGCATTTTCTTCCTCTCAAACCAACTTGCGATTCTTCTACGGACAAATGAGTCAACAATGAATTCTAAACACGTGAATTGGATGCTTGTAGGACAAGTTCTATTCAAAATCAATTAGAAAGAAAAGAAAAAAAAATAAGTAAAAGGAGTTTTAACATCTTCAGAATGGCGAAGAGAATAAAGAAGAAAGGAGAAGTTTGTAAATGAAGCTTTTCAACGCTTTGGACGGTCTTTTATTGAAAGGCAAACTTTGAATCGTGACTCCAGCGAAGCGTAGAAGAAATTGATCTCGTTACATCTCACTCCATTCTCTTCTAATGAATAAAGATGAAAGTCTCTTTAGTCTTTTAGTGTTCTCAGGCTTACCTTCTGTGTTATCTTTTAATTAAGTGTTTAATGCTGATTTGGTCACTGTAAACGAAATCTTATTTTAAGATAATGCAATTTTAAATTTTCTTACAAACTCTGTAAAATTAGTTTATATAATAAAGTCCAGTTTGCTTATTATCATTAGGAAAAATTGTGTTTTACTGTAGGAGAAATCCAGTCTTGAATAAATCGATCGTGTCACATCTCAGTTCATTCTTTTCTAATGAAAAATAATGAGGAACGTGTCTTAAGTCTTTTAGTGCAATTATGCTTAAAGGTTTATCTTTTAATTAAGAGTTTAATGCCGATTTGATGGTTGTAAATCGAATATTCTTTTGAGGTAAAACAATTTTAAATTTTCTTACAAATCCTGTAAAATCTGTACAAATCAATAGCACGTTTATTGAACAATTTTCACATAATGTAAAACATATTTTATGTATAAAATTCTTGTCCTTTACATGCGCTGTTTGATTGTAATTGTTCATTACTATTATTAATTATCTTAATTACCATGATAATAATGCTTTTTGTAAAATTAACATTGGAAGTTTTTCTGATACCTCATCTACAGCTTTCCATAGTCTTGAAGGAGTTCTACAGCTTAATAGGAGTTAGGGAAAGAATTGGCATTTCCTTATAATACAGTCGACGCTCGTTATAACGACCCTCTGCGTCGCACAGCAAAAGGTCTTTATAACGAGTGGTCGCTATAGTGAATATAATTAAAAAATGTACACATGCACGCTCAGCAGTTCCGTAAAAATAGGCTATATTTAAAGAGATTACCACTAAATACTCAAATTATTTTTTATCATTGTTATTAAAAATAAAATTTTATCAATTAAAAATAGATTTCTAAAATAGATTTTAAAGTAGAAAATAAAGAAATTTTGGAAAAATACCGGGAAGAGTGTTCGCTGAATTTGGACGTTGTATTGGGATTAGACGACACTGGACGGTCGTTATACCGGAAGTAAAATAATATGGAGTGCATAGGGAAACACAATTGGGGATTTTATCACTGATCGTTCTAATGGAATGGTCTTTATAATGTGTGGTCATTATAACGAGCGTCGACTGTAAATCCCTTACTAAGGGTTTCTTTAGTTTCTTTAAACTAAGTGTTCGTGTTTTCTCCTTCTCTTTTACGGCAGTGAATTTATATCTTATCACAATCCATCAAATATATCCATGCTTCTTTATTGCTGCAGCATTTTACCATTTTTCAGCAAATAAAGGCATTTCCTTCAGAATTCTGCATCGATGTCAACGTTCGACCAACGACAGCTCTTTATACATTATTTTTTTAAGATTCAGATCTCCATTCACTATTTTATTTACAGTTGTAAAAGGACTATTTAATTGCATTGCCACCGTATTTCGAAGGTTTTCGTTTAAAGTTAAAGATCTTACCTTAGAATTATTAGTAATTCATTTTTTGTCGCACGTCGTTCCTTTTTTAAAGCACTTGTTTGGAATCCTTTTTTAGAGGATTGTAATTTGTTACGTGTTTTTCATAAATATTAACAAATTGACGTATCCTGCTCTGAGATATACTGATTCCGTGGCTATTGAAGCATTCTTGGAGGATGGATAGGAATATTTCTTTTCGGAAACAGGGGAAATATAACCGTATATCTATTGCTTTTTAAGAAACTTCGTTTTGTAGGCGAAATTGGGGACACTGGACCCTGGATTATTTTCTCAAATTGTGAGACAGTTTGTAATCTGTGACCATCCTTATTTGGGTTTTGGCTATATTATTAGAAAGTATTTCCATTCCAATCTGACAGCCATTGAATGTAAGTGTGAAGGTAGATATATATTGGGGCCCGAAAGTAACTTTTCCAATTTTCATTCCTCTGTGGATTTTAGTTTTACTCTTGAAAAGGAATGATGAATTAAATTATTTCTAAGTTTTAACTATACTTCAAGTTTTAATTTGATATGCAATGTTCTACAATATCTTAATTCTAATTGATTTAATCTTTAGATTATTTAGAAAAAGTCAAATTAGACTTGACACTAACCAATTAGAATGACACTATAAAAAAATTCGACTGGAGGCTGTCTCTGCGGAACGGTGTCTGGGATTGAGGGGCGTAAACTTACTTACCTTACTAAACTGTGACTTTCTGTGACTAAAGTTGTTCTATGTGACTAAAGTAGCTCTATGTGACTTTGACCTATGCTCCATGACCTTCCTTTGTTAAATGAAACTAAAACCAACTCAACTTAATTAAATCGATGGAAAGACAGCTCAATTAAATCAACAATTGTTAATAATAATTAATTAAGGACAGTTAATTAATCGATTACTCAACTGTAACTTTCTCTGACTAAAGCAGCTCTGTGTGACTTCAACCTAATACCTATGCTCTATGACCTTTCTCTGTTAAATGAATTAATCTGAATGAATTAAATATTAATCTTTTAAGATCCATTTAATGTACCGCACACAACCGATGCGTGCGCGCGTATCGGTCGCTGTGACGTCATCAAAATTCTTTATGATTTTCACCAACTTTTCAATTCGACTGTGACTAAACCATAATTACAAATTCTAAAATTATTTTTGCAATCTTCACTGTCTACCTTTCTCTGTTAAACGAAACTAAACCAACTTTCTATGTTATTTGGTTGCGGAGTTATAAACGTTTAAGTTTAACACGAAATTCGACTTAACTCAAAAATTCTTGAGTAATATTTCGCGTGAACGTAAGATCGATGATTGAGTTGTCTTAGTCTGCGTGTGCGCGCATCGGTCGTTTTGACGTCATCAAAATTTGTAGTGATTTTAACCAACTTTGCAGCTCGACTGTGACTAAACCGTGATTCCAAATTCTAAAATTCTTTCTGCAATCTTCAATGTCAACCTTTCTCTGTTAGATGAAACTAAAACCAACTCTCTATGTTATTCGGTTGTTCAGCTATAAGCGTTTAAAAATACCACGAAAAGCGTCATAATTTTTTCCTTTCCTGATACACCATTAGACCACAATGGAGAGACGTAAGTCTGCTTCAAAAGTTCACAAAACAACAGTGATATAGGAACCTTTTGTTATTTACTATAATTTTGTTTATCATAGCCGACTGAACTACAGTTTGTGGTTGGGATCAATTTTCTGTTTCGATGGAGTCTGTCTCTTATATGTCAATCAGGATAGATGGTTGTACTAACAGCCCTTCGTCTGGATCTTGGCATAATTACTAGTGTTATTATAGGGTAATTTTATTTGAGAATAATTATTTTGAAAAAAGTTTGTAAATAAATATTTAAGTAATATTTATTAAAATAAATATAATATGTATTTATTTAACGAATAAAATTTCTTTTTGCATGATAATTTTAAATAATAAAAATAATTATTTTACTAAGAATTTTAAAAATAACTGACATTTATTTACTTTATTTTCCCTCGCTTGCAATTGAATGTCTTTTATTCATTTATTATTAAAATAAAAATATTTGGCACGAACTGTTTGTCATCATTGGATTTTATTTAACGTTTCGCCATTTCGGTCGAGGTAGTCTTTTTATTAGGTTAGAATTTTTTTCATCTCTTAAAATATATTTTCCTTTTCTTCTGATGAAAATATTAAGAGAACCGGGTAAGTCTATTAAGCTTTTCCCTTTTCTTGTTTTGTGCAACATTTTTTAGATTCTTTCTTTTTATTTTGACAATTCTTCAATGCGCTAATGTCATTACTAGCTTCCTAATTTCATTGCCATTATTTTTATTATTTAACTAAATGAGTATTATTGTAATTGCTTATTTAATTTTGCGTTGCAACTACATTTTTACTTTCTCGTATACGAAGTATACAAAGAGAAAGTATTGTAATCATCAAAAAATTCGAACTCGAGATTTTGACGAATCTCCACGTTTTAGATCTCTCTGAGTCCGAAAAACACAATTTTGGAATTATGTCTGTATGTCTGTGTGTGTGTGTCTGTCTGTGAACGCGATAACTCGAAAACTATCAGAGCTACGGGGATGAAATTTGGTATGTGGTCTTTAAACATAATTTGTAGGTTTCTATCAAATTTTGGACAAAATCCGTCAACGGGAAGTCTGTCTATTTGTATGTCCGCGGTCATGTGAACGCTATAACTCAAAAACTTGAATAGCTAAATGGATAAAATTTGGTACACAGTTTTATCGTTATGAATGTAGATCCGTATAAAAGTTTGATCCAAATCCGTCAAAAAGAGGCGTTCAAATTGCATATTCAATTTCCTTTAATCCGATTCTCATGCGCATGCGTATTGGTAGCAATCTGTTATTGTTGTAAATTTTATTTACAACAATAAATATTTTTTTCAAGCATCAATTGTTAACAATTTTTTTTATTGTTGTAAATCAAACCGATCTCATTATTTCAGCAAATCTTTTATTCACGCGCTTTTGCAATTGTTACGGTTGTGGTAGTATAAATTGTTTTCTTGGGAATTCAATTCCAAAGCAGAATTTTCGCTTTAGTATTCATTGCATTGCCTATTTTATCGCGCCTGCTTCAAAGTAATATTTTTTTGAAACGAGGCAACAGATATTTGATTTCAGGTTCGTTTGTTTTTTTGTTTTACTTTCTCGTATACGAAGTATACAAAGAGAAAGTATTGTAATCGTCAAAAAAATTCGAACTCGAGATTTTGACGAATCTCCACTTAGAAAGTATACGAGAAAGTTTAGGGGAGACCACTCCCGCTGGTTATTAATAGCCACTGCGTTTTTAAGCTGCTATATTATTAATTTTAATAATTAGTTTCATTAATATTTGTTGATAATTAGGATGCTTTCAATTCAGTGTCTTTAACTTATTATTTGAATTTCGCATACATAAGTATTATCGAAAGAATTGAAGTATTCTTTGTGTAACTATTCAACTATTTTCAAAAGCAGGAAGTGAAAAAGATAGTTTTGCTTTTACTTTTAATATATTTTTCCGAACTGATTCAACCTCATAAGTCTTACTGAGGTGGCAATATTCTTTGTATAGTAAAAGTTGGAAAGGGGAATTCTTCAGAAGCTAACATTTTGGATAATGAAATAAAGCTAATCTTCCTTTTTTTAGATGAACTTTTACTGATAAGTAAAAAAAGGACGGTGTAGGTCGTTTAATTCAAATTATGGATACTTTCTCAATCCAGAAAAACAGTCTAAAAAACTAGAATGTCCGTCTCTTCGAGCTTACCTGGTCACTTCATACCTATAGCAAAAGGTGGAAATTTAAAAAGGACAGTTTATATAGATGTTTAAAAATTTAATCTTGTTTATATCTTTTTAGTATGAGTATTTTACTTAGAAGTGAAATTCAGGATAATCAGGGATATTTCATTCAAACTCGGGACAAGTATGGGACACTTTGTCAAAATGGGGCAAAAAGTCAAAATGCATGAGTGTCCCGTCTGATTAGGAACATCTTGTCTCCATAATTCAGAAAATTTCGAAGCAAAATTGGACATTGCTATTGATTCCTTACTGTTCTATTTTATTTTTAAAAAACTGAAAATTTTCAGCCAAATTCCATAAAATAGAGTTTTGAATGTCCAATAATCACTTCCAGCGTTAAAGAAAAGCAATAAAATGTGAAATTACGATGCTTGTAATC
Organism: Araneus ventricosus; assembly: GCA_013235015.1. NCBI lineage: Eukaryota > Metazoa > Arthropoda > Arachnida > Araneae > Araneidae > Araneus > Araneus ventricosus. Next base: position 433,871 of record BGPR01000187.1, on the reverse strand, counting down.
CAAACTTTTCGAGAAATGACATTACTTAAAAGCGTTTTACTTTGAGTTAACATAAAAAAACTTTTTAAGTTAAAAACTTTTATCCCAGCGTTAGTGTTTTCTTTTAATTTCTTCTTTTTTAACGTTAGATCAGCCTCTTGAAATCGATAGACAAGACATGTCTCTACTTATCCCAACCTTTTTCTTATATTCTTCTTCAAAGATTCTTTCTAAGATCCGGTGTTGTCTCAACTAGCTGCTGTCAAAGTTGTTTAGGAAGAAAGAAGAATGAGGCAAAATCTTCTTTCTTTCAAAACCACCCAACTTTTTTATCCTGACTTCCTCTTGGAATTAACTATTATTATTATCTATGTATGGGATAATTTAATCCTTGTCACTTTTCGTTTATCAAGAAGTTTTTCGGTAATGCATACAAAAAGTAAAATAAATAATTAATGCTTTTCATTGCCGGTGAAGATTATATGAGATTTCGGTGTGATGCTCAAGGAGATATTTATTCTGTGCAGAAAGCGAGCTCTTTTGTTTAGTTTCAAAAAACAATATTAAATGAGGTATCCTTTTCTTCCAGGAAGATCAAAGAAACTCAAAAATCTGCCATCACTTTTTAATTTCCACTTTTCTCATTAACTGCAATATCGATCGTTTATTGTTTAAATTGCATTGGTTGGGTTTTCTGACTAAAACACTCAATCTAAATAATACAGGGCTTATGGATTTATTTCAGTGTTTAATTTAATTATTTCTAAGCCAGAGATGGAATGATTGATTTTTTAGTTTTCAGTCTAGAAGTGAAAGACCAGATGCACTATATCAAAGGTTCCCAACTTGTGGTACACGTACCCCTAGGGGTACGCGAAGGACTAGTTGGGGTTATGCGAAATCAAATTTGGCAATGGCGGAAACAAGAAAACATAAGGAATTAAAAAAGTTACAGAATTTTGTTTCCCAAGTTACTTTCCAAATTTTTAAAGTTGTTTATTACAGAGTGTAATTTTTAACCATCCTTATGCGAAATTATTTCAATACAGATTTCATTTGTTTTGTCGTTGAACCAGAGGCGGCTCGAGGTAATTTTATCAACAGGACAGGGAAACAATATGGCGCCCTCTCCCTTCCAAACAAAATATTCTTTTAAGTTCTGTAATATCTCTGTTCTAAATGTCAAAATTTTAGTTTTTAAAATGCATGAATACCTGCAAATGCGACACTACGTCACCTTGTAAACCACATTTGCAATTTGGTGTGCTGGCTAAATTGAAACGATATAAATATGAAACAAATGGGCCATGTCCTGTTAAAAAATATATCACATATTTGTTAGTGATAATTAAGTTAACTTCAACAGACCCAATGAAACTCTTTACTCGGGTTCCTGTTTCAGATTCCACTCAATAGTTTTGGCAGCTATAAATTTATATTTTATGAAAGAATAAAGGTACAGGGACCTTAATTTGTTTGCCCAGCAAATGTAGCAGTTTTTGCAAATTGAACAGCAAGTTCATTATCGGGTTCGCCAGCATGGGCCTTGATCCAGGATAAACGGACTTTCCCTCTCGCATTATTAATGGACTTTTTAATGTTTAACACGAAATTGTATCTGATGTTAAATGATGACCTTTTAACGGCTCGATTGACGAGAGACTGTCAGTGAAAATTTTTATTTTAACTCCTTGCTCCAAGGCCCAGCCTGCGGCAAAGTTAATTGCCGCAATCTCGGCTTGGAAAACAGAGTTGTACGATTTTAGTTGATAGCAGACAGTTTTGAAAAGATTTTGGTTTCTGAAGATGCACACCGCGAACCCGTATTGATGATTGAGCTAGCGGCGCTGCTCTTTCTTAGTTATAAAATTGTTTTCCTACATGTCTGATTTTGGCGCCCCTTTCGAAATGCAGCCAGGGGCGGATCGCCCCCTTTCAGCTACGCCACTGACTGCAGTTTGACGATTACGACTCGAAGACACAAATTTAAATAATATCAGTCTTCATGCAGGAGATATGCATTTTGTATAGGATCCATTTAGGATCGTATACAATTTGTATAAGGCTATTACGTAGTATTAATTCATTTTGTATAGTTGTCGACGGCGGTCCTGTCATTCAGTGCTACCATATCGCCGAATGGACGGAGTTATAACTTATGGTTCAAATGTGATTCTCATTTCAGTTATTAAAATATTGGTCCGGTCCTTCAGTGCTACTGCATATCTGCCGGAATGAACGGGGCTGTAACTTATCACTCAAATGTGGCTCTCATTTCAGTAATTAAAATATTGGTCCCGTCATTCAGTGCTACTGCATATCGCCGGAATGGATGGGGATATAACTTATCGCTCAAATGTGACTCTCATTTCAGTTATTAAAATATTGGTCCCGT
>BGPR01000187.1:412774-423500 GCA_013235015.1 Araneus ventricosus | reverse complement strand
GCGCTTATAGACAGACAGACGTAATTCCAGAAAATATTGTTATTATTATTGTTTTCGGATTTAGAGTGATTTTAAACGTCATCAAAATGTCGAAGTCGAATTGTTTGACGATTAAAACACTATATCTTCTTATGCGAGAAAGTAAAAGCGTCGATTCAAATATTCTGGTTCTCTCTGAATTCATAGAGAGATTCTGTATAACACTTTGACGCGTTCTGTTTCTCTAGTGGTGATTTAGTTGTTAGAAACACATTATTAATCCAACACTTCAGTATGTGATATACATGCCATTTTAAGGTGGCCAGTGCTTTGATGGCAATATATAATTTATCGTGAATTCCAGCACTTGTTATCTATCTGAATTTCGCCTTTGCAGCAGATTATACAGGAATATGTTGAGTGTTGAGCTTAAAAGATTCTGATAATTTCCTAGACCAATATTTAGGTTATAACCCCGTCTACGCTCGAATGCAACATTTATGGAATACGTTGCGTTTCTGGCTGAAATCGTTATTGATTTCGCACTGCTTAATCCTACATTTCACGATTTTTTATGTTTCAACAAAAGTTTTTTAAAGCAATGTTAAGGAATGAAATGAATGCTGGAAAAAATGATTAAATGCTTAGTCTTAAAATAATTATTTAAATTTAAAATGGTTAATTATGAAACATTAAATAATTTATTAATTTTTCTGCTTCAATTTAAAAATGTTATAGATAAATTTATCGATTGCAGTGGAACTTGACTTATTCAATTCTCAAAGCATAGCAATAAAAATTCCAATTAACCAAAAATTCGATTCAAGATCTAAAAAGGAATACAGCAAAAGAAAGTGCAAATTCATGAATTAAATATGGCAGTAAATATTTATTTTTAATATTTAACAGTTTTAATAACTTATATATAATTTCTACTAATAGTAAAGGAGAATGAATGTGTGCGTGTTGGCACTCTATAAGTCAGATCGTTGAACCTAGATCTAGGAAATTTTTGGAGAAGTATATTTTACAGAGTAAGAATGACCATCTTGAAACGGTTTTTTTTAAATTTATTGAAATTTTCATTAGTTAAAAAATTAGCGGAATTTTGGAGTTTCTCCATGATAACCTTCCGAAAATATTGCTGCACGAAAAACAGTTTTACACAATTTTTAAATTTAAAAAATTACCTTTTTTAATGATGCCAACGCAACTGTCATGCAAATTTTTCTCCGATTCTAATAAATTTTTAAAACTATTTTTTTCATATGACTTGCAACAATACTTTTCACTGCCATGATGAAAATAAACCTAATTTCAGTTTATTATCAGATCGTTTCGTAATCCTTCTTTTCCATTGTTGCAGCAAAGTCGGTTAGCAAAGTTTGTTACAAAATTAACTGCATTAACCCACTAACAGATTTTCACTTTCCTACAGAGAGTTATACACAGTACAAGTATTTTTTTCAATTCAAGCTCATTGAATGAAGATATTTTTTCTTTAATTTAATAAGTTTTGTCAATTAATATTTTAAATCAATATTTACCGTTCATCAATGGATTCCAAGACTACCACTTTTGAACGATTTTACACCGGAAAGGGGTGTCAGGCAATGAGTCATATGAGCGCATTTCCAGAGTTCTTTGTTAGACCCCGCTCATAAAATGTAAACATCATCCTTCCATTCTTCGCTTTCCCCCTATTTTAATGAAAATAACTCCGCCCGGCGCATGCGCAAAAGTGCGAAGGGTTTCCGAATCCGTTGCTATTCAATACTTCATATAAACTTCAAATTCATATTTTTATGATATAATAGCGGACATTATTTTCCTAGATTTTTTATAATTACAAATTTTTAGTTTCATATTATTTTCAAAATTAAAATGATTTTTTTCTTTGAGTAGTGGCTGCGACTCGGGGGGCGATGGGGTAGTCACCCACCCCACCCCCCTTTTTACAGAAAAAAAGTAAAATTTTATTTTATTTTAGCTGCCTAAAACTAGGAATTATACAAAAACAATATTGTCAGAGAAATCTAACTAATATTGCAATAAAATAGTTAAACTTTGTTGTCTACTCCCTATTCTCTGGGGTACTTTTAGGTGTATATAAATTATTTGAGCTACTACTTTTGTCATCCAATCGCCGCTACTGTCTTTGAGACATTATAAATGACATTATAACATGAAAAAAATTTTTGCTCTTCATAAAATTTAAGATTTGGAAAGTTCTGACATTAAATGCTTTTTTATTGATTTTTTAAAATAATATTTCACTTGACAGTTTGTTTTTGAGATCATTTCGCTCTGCTTCCAAAAGCATCCTATAATCCTTTCATGCAATATTTGTGATGACGTACATATTTTGTAGCTTTTCTAATGTGTTAAATTTTTTGTTATAATATTTAACCATGCTTCAATATTTAACTCAAAATATTCAAGATTATTTTTTTACATTGAAAGCAGGCTTAGAAATAGGTAAATCATTTTCACATAAATTTCACTCTTCATTAAATTGATATTTTTCACTCCTGCCGAGTAATAAGGGGGAAATTTGAAATAGATATTCTTTCTATATTAATAATTTAACCTATGACAGTATAGTCAATATTAAGGGCGTGCAAGCTGCCGCCAAGGCGGATAATTAATAAATAAAGTAATCTAATAAGATTTAAAAATATTGTAATTTAAAAATAATTATTGCACAAAATATGGAAGTAGTTTTGATAAATGATCATTACACAGCACTTTAAATACAAGAATTGTTCAATAAAACTTCAAAGTAAACAGTACGATTCACATTTAAATAAATAAGTAAGTAGTTTTGATAAATAAACTATACACAACACTTTAAATGCAATGGGGAACTTTAGCATTTTTTTATTTTTTAAATCGATTTAAAATGCTTCGAAGCGAACAATAACATTAAAAAAAATTCTAGACAGTTTTTTTTTAAAATTTGCAATCAAAGTTCGCCTCTCAGAATTCGCGGGAAAAACGACCCATTTTGGCGCGAAACGGGTCTGACGTCACAGTTGCCTGACAGGGGAAACACACGCCTCCTTTCCGTTCGCTCTCTATAGAGATTCTCTTTTTCTTCTATGTTTTCCAACTATCGCATCAGAAAATAATGTCGGCAAGATACAAGTATTGTATTGTTCCTAAATGTAGTAATACAACTGTAACGGCACCCGATAAATTATTTATAGATGTGCCAAGAAATTATGTTATTCGCAAAAACTGATGTAAAGCGATGGAAAGAGATCCGAAGCTTAATCCGGAATTATCAGCAAGCAGCATTCGTCATGTCTGTGGAGATCATTTTGATGTGAGTTATTAATCTATATTATATCTATTAAAATTGTATATCATGAAGCACAGTAAATTCAGAATTCGATATCTTTTTTGTTTTTAAAAGAAGTATAAGGTGAGGTTAGCAGCAAAAAAAAAAGATATTTTAAAGCAAATAGTTAAATTTAATTAGTCTTTTCCCGTTTGATTACATGGAATTTATTTTTTTCCCTTTGAGGGGCAATGGCCTCAAAGGGTAAAAATATAGACGATCCTACCTTCTTTAAGATTCTTTTTTTTAAAATTTGCTCTTGTTACTTTATTGCGTAAATTTTTTCAATGGATATTGGAATGTTTCTTATATTTTTTAAAAAAATTACAGTACTATTTAAAATTTATAAGAATATCTTAAAAATTAGTTTAAATTCACGACTTTTTTGATAATGACATTCGTTTTCATTTGTAGTTCAACAAAATAATTCGTAGAATTAATTTTTGATGAAAAATAAATCCTTTATATTAAATGAATGTATTAAAATCCAAATTAGTCTTCAAAAAGTTAATTTTCTCATCAATTATTATAGTTGAGAAAAGGTGGGATAAATTTATCGCATCGTGCATCTCGAGTTTGTAGATGACAGCAGTCGCATGGTTTGAATATTATTATAAATTTATACAGTTTTTTCTATATAATTCAAAAATTACTAACATAATGAAAAAAGCTTACTTTGCAGTAAAAAAGGCTTACTACTTACAGATACTTTGTTCGTATCTTTTCTTTTCTTTTTTTTTACAATTTACGAAAGTTGTCACAGTTTTATTATTTTTAATTTTTTAGTGTATTTCTTTATATAAGTTGTTTTACCAGATTTTATATTAATTAGTATAAGCTAGTATTTTAAAATTAATACTTGCAGTAAAAAGGAGGAAAAAGAAATAGATATTTTAAAGCAAATAGTTAAATTTAATTTGTTTTTTCCCTCTATTATCCCCCTTTTTGAATACATGGAATTTACATTTTAAGAAAGCATTGATACCCCATAACAATATCAGGAAGCACTGTAAAGAAGAGCCTTGAATTTCATATTTGTTCTGCTTTTGATATAAGTATAAGATGAGGTTAAACGCATAAGTACCTGTATGAGCTCGTATTGAAAGATTACGTGATAGCCATGTGTAGTTTTAAGGTTCTATTGTTGATTAAGGTTTATAAATAGATTTAATATTGTTTCTATTTTGGCACCGATTTTAAAAAGAAAATTATTTTATACTTTTCAAACCACGGTTTTGTTTAATTTTCTAAAAGTTTATTTTTATTTTTTCACATGAAAAGTTAAGCGAGGACACATCCATGAAAACGTAGCTGGACTTTAGCGGTTTCCTGCTTTTTTCCTATTTATGCTGATTCATCTACACGAGGATACTGATGATTTAATAGCATACCAGAATTAATATATTTCTTCATTTTCAGTGAATTTTTTTTTATGGGAGTTTAAAGATTTCCTTTTTTTATGCAGAATTCGGTTAACATTAAAAAGAAGTTAAGCTAGAATTAATTTTGTTTCATCGGCTCTGTTTTTCATGCTCTTTTAATTTTTTAAGCACTTTGTCTGTCTACAAATTAGTATACACACCATGGGATAATGTTTGGATTCTGAGTTATGACAGGGTTTTTTATAGCTAAGTTTAGTATTTTATTTTATTTTTTGTTTTATGTTGTTTCATTGAGGAGGATTATAAGACAAAAAAGGAGAAATTTTACAGTTCTGCTTTTATTCCTCGTATCTCAGCCATCATAAAATCGGAATTTTTCTTGAAATACATTGCCATCACTGTAGAATCAATCTTTGGCAAATTATCCGATTTACCTTGTACAAAACCAATATCCATTGTGAAATTGAACGTTGAATAGTAGAAAAGCCAAAAACTTCACTTTCAAAATGTTAGCTGGTAAAAATGCCTTGATTCAAAGCAGGGTACAAAAGTAGCGAAAGAGAAGTATGCGAAGGAAGGCAACTGTGACGTCAAAATCTACTCGACCAATAAGAGTGCGTTTCGGATTGCATCATGATTCCTTCTATTTCAGTGCATCTTTCGCTCTCAATATTTAAATAAATAAACTTTTATGTAAAATTTCAATTGCATATTTGAAATTAGAATGATTTTTTCTACAAATACGGATGCTTTCACGTGTTTTTAAAAAATGCTGAAGTTCGCCATTATTCATATTTAACGTGTTCAATGTCTGTTAGATTTTTAAACTGAGAAATCGTATCGTTCTGCGCTTGCACTCGTATGGTATCGTATTACATTTTTAATTGAATTCATCGTACAATCGTAAAGTCCTCGAGCGATTTTTTTGGACTTTGCAAATTTTTCACTTGCGATCACTCAGTACACAAGTTATGGATGAATTTAACTAACAAAATAATTCAGAAATCGGAACTTTTTTTACAATTTTTATTTTTGACTTCAAATTAACCAAAATAAATTCGAGTTATAGACGATATTTTGGCATTACATTAAAACAAAATTCAAGAAAACTGAGAAAAATTCGAATTACCAACAAATTCGAATGCAAAACGCTGGAATTACGCAAGTTCAGCTATGAAATTATTCAAAATTATTGAAAAAAGGCCGGTATGGTATTGATGGAACTTGAAATCACTGTGCAGTGGAGTGTTAAAAAGGTTATAATAAAATCTAAAGAAAATATGGGCCTATAGGCTATATTTAGACACAGCGGCGAATCCAGGGGGTCTGTGGGGCTACAGCCCCCCAGAGGTAAGAGAGAATTCTTGATTTTATTTAAAACCACTTTAACTGTTTGTTTTTAATTTCCCTTTTTTAAAAAAAATAGTAAAAACGTATGAAAACGTAAAAATAATAAATAAATAACATTTCTTTCTGGCTTGATAGACTTTCCTACTTTTCAAGTAATTCCACTTGTACTTGTAGCTTTGAGGCGGTCGAAGACATTTTTTGGCTAGTTATTTCATTGCATTTTTTGTTAAATTATCAAAAATATTGTATCGTTCTTCATGATTCTTATTGTCAGGCGAGTCAAGTCTGTAAAGTTAAAGTGTTTTGGTTTACATAAGCCATAAGGTTTGACATTCGTCACGGCGATACAAAATTTTTATGACCTTGGGGGCGCGCCCCCTCCGACCGAAATCCTGGATTAGCCACTGTTTAGACAGATATTTCAACATTATATTAAAACGAAATTCAAGAAAATTGAGAAAAAATTCGAAAAATCGACAAATTCGAATGCAAAACGCAGAAGCTCAGCTATTAAATTATTCAAAATTATTGAAAAAAAAGCCCAGTATGGTAATAATGGAAAAAGAAATTGCTGCGCAATGCAGTGTTAAAAAGGTATGATAAAATCTGAAGAAAATATTAGCGTTACTGAATATGAGGTTTTGGACCAATCATTTTTATTTAATAACAGCACTTTTATTTAGTAACAATAACGTAACTCTTCAGTATAAAAATACTTAGATTTTTTTGTCGGCTGTTAAAAGTTCTTGTCAGGTTTCCTCGCGTCTCTTTTTATCTAAATGAATAATCTAGTCTACAATATTAGATAAGCATGTTCTGGGAACAGAGATAAGATTGATTTAAAAGCAAAATGGATGGTGATTGGTTAGGGGAATTGACGTCACCGTTTAAGCGAATCTACAGTGAAGTAATACAATATCCGCTCTTTTTTAAAAGCTTTCCTGACCTCTTTCTCCCCTTATAACACTTATTTATCAGACACTAAAAACCAGTGCGTAAAATATATTATTTTTCTGCTAAAATCATTACTATTCATTTGTGAAAAATAAATTAAACCTTCTTTTTTCACTCATAGTATTTTTATTAATCTGACACTGAAAAGCAGTTCGTAAAATATATTATTTTTCTGCTAAAATCATTATTATTCATTTATGAAAAATAAATATGACCTTCTTTTTTATTCATAGTAACTTTTTATTTATAAGAGACTGAAAAGCAGTTCGTAAAATATTATTTTTCTGATAAAATCATTATTATTCATTTATGAAAAATAAATATGACCTTCTTTTTTTATTCATAGCAATTTTTTATTTATAGGAGACTGAAAAGCAGTTCGTAAAATATATTATTTTCTGATAAAATCATTATTATTCATTTATGAAAAATAAATATGACCTTCTTTTTTATTCATGGTAATTTTTTATTTATAAGAGACTGAAAAGCAGTTCGTAAAATATATTATTTTTCTGATAAAATCATTATTATTCATTTGTGAAAAATAAGTATAATCTTCTTCTTTTACTAATAGTATTTTTTTATTACTCTGACAATGAAAAGCAGTTCGTAAAATATATCATTTTCCTGCTAAAATCATTATTATTTATTTATGAAAGATAAATAAGACCTTTTTTTACTCAGTACTTTTTATCAGACACTGAAAGGCAGTTCACAAAATATATTATTTTTCTGCTAAAATCATTATTATTCAGTTATGAAAAATAAATATGACCTTCTTTTCATACTCATAGTACTTTTTTATTTATCAGACACTGAAAAGCATTTCGCAAAATATATTATTTTTCTGCAAAAATAATTATTATTCATTATCATTATTTTTCTGCTATTACCATTACTTATGAAAAATAAATCTGATTTGCATCTAAATAAGTTTCATACTTATAATTAATACTAATAGAATCCATTGCGCGACATGAAATTGCTGCTAATAACTTGTAATTTTAAGAGCTTAAAATCAATTATATTGTTGTTTAAGACAATTCTTTAATTTTTGCTTTCTAATTTCTTTCAGAAGAACAATTGATGTGACCTACTTAGGACAAAATTCAGTTAAAAATTTTAACATATTTAAACTATTTTTTTCCATAATATACAGTTATTTTCAGATTGTATCCGTTGTCATTTATCGCAGAGAAAATATGTTCAAGCAAAATTTACTAACATCAGATATTTTTAAAAATTAAAAGAAATTTTAATGTTATAGGTTGCATTTTTTTTATAAATACATATGGTCATTTACATTAAAATCAAATTTGAATTTAAAAAATAAATTAATAGAACCCAAAACTATTCAAATTTTGAACGAAAATGTATTTTCAACGCATACTACATTTTCATTTTATTTTCCAACATATATGTTACTGACAATTCTTCAGAATTATTTAATTATTGTATTTACTGATTCTTATGAATAATTATTAGCTCTCTAATTAAGAGATATAAATTACTTGTCTTTACCGAATGCTATAAATTGATGCTTCAATAATTATTTTTTATGATACTGTTTAAGCGAATGAATCAGTGACTAGTCTTTCAAATCACAACATTGAAAGTAATTCATAATTAATGCTTTAATGTAACGACTTTTTTTGTTGATATTACCCTTTTTAATTTGAGGCAGCAAAATATTTTGAACATTTAACTCTCCTATAGCACGGTTAATTCACTGAGTGTTGTATTGTAACAGTTCTAAGCAAAACTATTGTTTAGCAACGGATTCGGAAACCCTCCGCGCTTTTGCGCATGCGCCGGGCGGAGTTATTTTCATCAAAATAGGGGAATGGAAGGTGATGCTTGCATTTTACTGAGCGTGATTTAACAAAGTACTCCGGAAATGCGTTCATATGATTCACTGCCTGACACCCCTTTCCGGCGTAAAAACGTTCAAAAGTGGTAGTCTCGGAATCCGTTGCTGAACAGTAAAATGCTTAGCGCAGCAAATTTAGAGAAATGAAAGAATTCAAAATACAGCTGAGCTTGAAAAATTCGAATTCTTTGATAATTCTGTTTTTTTCTCTGATCCCTCGAATTTTCTAATAACACAATATTACAATATCTTTTATAATTTGATGTCATGGTTAAAAATTGTTAAAAAAGTTTTTATTTCTGAATATTTTTTATTAGTTAAATACTTCTATGTCTTGTACCCCCAATAATCGTAAGTGAATATTTTTAATGGCCTTTACTACTGCACAATTTATTCAGAGAAAAAAAGCAATGAAGAATTTTTCACTTTGTTTTTTAAAAAAACTTGGAACGCATTAGATGTGAATTTTACTCTTTATCTGGAAGTTTCATTGTGCAGTTTTGGCGTTCAAATTCCTGTTCTACTGTTTATTTCTTAAAGTTACTTACTCATTTATTGAAACCTTGTTTTTAAAATTATGGAAATTTTTTAATTGCAATTTTTATAACTTTATTTTTTAAAATAACTTTGTATATCAATCATATATTGAACCCTATAATATTGAAAAAAAATCTTTACCACCATTTTTTATTTTGTTTGGTTGCACTCATTTTCACATTATAGACACAATTTTTCTTAATTCGAATTTTGGGATAAATCAACTTTCATTGTGATCTCGTCATCTTCGAATTAGTCAAGAAATGAATGAAATATGAAAAACACGGCTAATTTTGTTAAATCATATCAAACTAAACTTAGCCGTTTTCCAAGCGTTGTTGGAGGAAACTGTTTTTATATCGTGTTTTATGGGAACCGTGTTATCAAAAGGCCACATGGTAAGGAGGTTGATTGCACTTTGAAATAGATGCTTTTAAACCTGCGCTTTGATCATTCATATTATTTTTTCTATTAAGTAATTGTTGGATATCTATTTACTGAAAGAAAATTACGCACAATGAAAAACATTAACAGAAGCAGAATTGGATTTCACTTAACAAATTAAGTGTAAAATTTCTATTTCAGTAACAGATAAAATTATAAATAATTACCTATGTAAAGTTGTTGCAAAGAGCAATGTTTATCAGGAAATTACGGTTTCCATATTTAAATATTCCACACCAAACGACCGTTTGTATAGCATGGAACTGGTAAATGTCACCCGGATGTACATATAGCCTCCAGAATTACGCATAATTATTTGAACTGCAGTTAGCTTTAGTGATTTTGATCAAAACTGTCTGGTATTACGTTATTTGCAAGTTATATCATTCCATGAGTAAGCCCTCATTGCTTCACACATTCATATCCGCTTAGACATTAAGTAGACTGTAAAATTAGTGGATGTGAATGTACATAGCCTAACTGTACATATTGCAGAATGTATAAGTTAATATGCAAATGCATCTAATATTAGGGATTTTGCGGAATACTTCCCAAGAGTTCTATAGACTAGCTATTGATTACTAAATTCAGTATCAATTTAGTGGATTCATCATTAGTAATTCTTCATGAGGTTGTATTATTCGTTAAACAAATTAATTATCTAAATTTTGAAAAGAACTGCCATCGCCAGGATTGCTACCTTACAATTCGTAGATTTATTTATTAGCTTAACTTTGCATTCTGAAGGTTAACAAATGTTACTGGATGTAACCTTGTAATTTTGATCCTTAGTTAGACAAAGAATATATCGTTTTCATTCATCTAAGATATATCGTTTTCATTCATCTAAGATATATCGTTTTCATT
>BGPR01000187.1:401152-412712 GCA_013235015.1 Araneus ventricosus | reverse complement strand
AGATATATCGTTTTCATTCATCTGAGATATATCGTTTTCATTCATCTAAGATATATCGTCTTCATTTATCTAAGATATATCGTTTTCATTTGTCTAAGATATATCGTTTTCATTTATCTAAGATATATCGTTTTGATTCATCTAAGATATATTGTTTTCATTCATATAAGATATATCGTTTTCATTCATCTAAGATATATCGCTTTCATTCGTCTAAGATATATCGTTTTCATTCATCTATGAAGGCATTTAATACTTGAGATGTTGATAGATTCTACGTAATTTTTGTGTAAAGCTAATTAAAGATTAAATTATAATTTTAAGACTAAAAATGCGACAATCCGATGCACGAGTATTCTCGGGCTTTTAAGTTAAGCGGTTAAGCCGGCCTTTAATGTTAAGCGCTCGCATCTTGGAAAATGAGAATGTTGGGGAAAAAGAACAGTTTAGTATGTACGGTTATACAGCCAAACTTAAGAGTACACATAATTATAAGATAGTAAACCCACAAAGTTTACCAGTTTCACCAATATTCTGTGCCATTCGTTACTTTGAAAATGACCCATGGGTAAATGAGTTCCAGACATAAGAGTATGAACATGCTCGCATCGAGCAAACTAAGTGTAGTTCAAGTAGTATCTTTTTTCGGGGCACTTTTATGGTTTTCTGGCACTAGGTTTCATTGCATAAGCGCAGCGGAATGAGTTTCTTGAATTTACAGACAGTATTTCCCCTTTTCAGCGTTGTTATACCTTTTCATCGTAAAAACAATACAGGAAAAATGATGAACCGCAAACTAGGGGGAATTGCGGTACGCGGGAACATTGATATAGTCTATAAATTTTGATGATTGGAATGGCTCAAGTTCATATTCCCTCACATATATGCCTCTGTAAACCTTAGGGAATATTTTTTAAAATAAAATATACCCACAGGGTATATGCTTCGGCCATGTTGAGAATTATTGAAAGAATTTAAGCTAAAGACAATCTCCTTTTATTAGTTACATTGACGTCCGATTTGAAGCTACATCAGGATTAATCTGCGACGGACCTCAAAGTTTTAAACTGTGATCAGACGACAAGGACGGCTCACTCACGGCGTCAGATTTAGCCTGCTCCAATTCCACATATAAGAATATGTTTGGTAGAATCGAGTTTCCAACCCAGGAGCGTCTGGTCCCGAAGTCGAGACCTTCCACCACTCTGACCCCAAAATTAATCTCAAGGATTTTAAGCACACAAAACAAATGGACTTATTTTAGTCTTGCTCATTACAGCTTCACAACCTCTTGCTAATTCTTAATATCTTTCTAACAGAAGAGTAAAACAATTACTATCATCAATAGTCTTGCTTCTTAAGGAAAAATTGGAAGAAATATTGGCAGTCTATAACATGTGGCCTAAATGTATAGAATGTAGAATAATGGTATTCTAGTCGTTCTGAGTGGAAACATATGTCTTCAAATTTATATTTTCTGAAAATATTAATCTATGTGTCAAATATTTGCTCCAATACTTTTGTTGTAGAACTCGGAAAGTTCTGGACGAAATAGTGTTTGCCGCTTCAGTGATTGCCTCGATATCAAAAAATATATTAGAGTTGGAATTTCGTTTGGAGGGGATTGTTTGGTTCAAAGAAATCAATTTCGGTCTTCTTCGTTATTTCTTTCCTAAGAGTCTTAAAACAGTATTCCACAGAGGAACGGTAATTTCGGATCTTTGAAGAAATATCTATTGAATTTGTGGATTGGGAAGAGAAGAAAAAAGTTGTTATGTTATGGTTAATGAAAAAAACCAATTTCCCAAATAAAAACAGACTGGCGTAGTTCGATTCAAACAAATTCAACACTCTGATAACCAGCCATATCTTTTAAACTTATTAATATTAATGCATCAACATTAGATACATTAGATTACAAAGTCTGGTATTTAAATTGTTTTAAAAAAATTAAATACATATATTTTTTTAACTTGAACTTCTTTTTTTGAGTTCTTGAACACTTTTTTATGTGTGTTTTCAATGACATTTTGTTTAGGGATGTGTTGCATCGTTTCTTCTGTGGGTGGGGTTGTTTAAAAAACTGCCTTTTTGCGTATTTCTTCGTGTGGGTGGAATTTTTTTCGATTTTTTTCAATCAGTTTTTTTTATGGATTTTAAAGTACCTTTGAAATGAAAAAAAATGTTTTTATGAATCCCCCTCCCCCGGAAATTGTATTCTTTATTTTTCTCCGGCCACACAGTTTTGAGAATTTTCTTTACTTCGGCTGGTTTCATATTGTAAATAGATATTTTGTAATAATGTAATTACTCAGGATTATTCTGAGATGTATTTAAATTCCACCCCCTGTTTTGGGGTGGGGCTTTTATTTTTATGTTTCCTAAATCCACCCAACTCTTCTTGTCTCTGGAGACTGGTGTCTGTTCCCTTTAGAGCTGACGGCAGTCCCTCTGTCTCTCAGGGCCGCGGTGGCCTAGTGGTAAGGACTCGGCTTTGGGGCCGGAGGGTTCCAGGTTTGAAACCCGATTCCACGGAAATTTGGAGAGGAGGGTGCCAGCTCAGGTGCCATCCTCGTCATCTGACCGTGGCTTAAAATTACGTCCCAAAATAGCCCTCGTGGTGCTTCAAAACGGGACGTTAGTATAACTAAACTAAAACTCTCTCTCTTTTTTCTGTTTAATTATTATTTTTCCCCACCGTCCCACTAAGGGCCTTACACCCTTTCGGGTAGGCCGGGTTGGTGTGGGTTCCTTTCGTTTCGTTTTCAGATTACAACAACAAGACTTAAAAAGGGGCAAACATTTACACTACTGGCCAAAAGTATTGCAAGATTGGTAAAGTGCAAAACATTTGAGATATTTTCAGTACAATAAGTTCAAAATCAGTTGTGGAGGATTATGGGACATACGATTGTAGGAACTCACATTTTACAGTGAAGATTTTTTCACGAGGGCATTTAGGGGACCGTCCACAAACTGATCAAGATGAAAGTGATTTGGACTCACCTAGTTTCACAGGAAGCTCATAATACTTTGAAATTTTCATCAATCGTTTTGCTTCTAATGCACATTGCTTGCATGCATTTTCATAAAAAAAATCATGAATATTCGGGAAGATATAAAGGTTTCTTTAAAATATCCCAAATTTTTTACAAGTTTTTTGCTTATAATATGCAAAGTTTTCAGCCAAATTTGGTCAAACTTACAGAATACTCAACAATATGTTAGAGAAACATCGTAGTAAATATTTTGAATATTTGAAAAAATATGAGTATTTGTAGTAAATACTTTTTAACTGCGCATGCGTCAAAGATAGCGTAAATTTTCTTTCATAACGTCGAAGCCAGATGTCCAATGCAGCTCATATAAAAATTATGGTTAAATACCATTAAGATTTAGAAAGTTGCAGGCATTGCAACCAGCAGAATTTCTGTTGCTCTCTAAGAGAAACAAAATGATAAAGGGTTTTCCACAAATCAATATTTTTTATACTTGAAACTTCGAGACAAGATTCGGTCAATGTGGCCCCGTGTTATAAGCCCCATTACGAGCAGCCCATGCGACGACCCCCCGCTCTTTCACGGGGGTACGACCCGTCATCGGTGATGCGCTCTAAGAGCCACAACATCATTGCTATATCCCACTGGGAAGCGAGACTCTATTTACTTATACAGAGGTTCTCATACCCATATTTGAGGTGGCCCCCTTGAGTGGGATTGCCAACAAATAAATTAACTATTAAGAAATTTCGATGAAAAGGTTAATATTGTCACATGATTGAGAGTAACCAGAGAAAAAATTAAATGATCCATGAAAAAGATTAAATAGATTATTCCTTCAAAATTAATGAGAAAAGTGACAACTATTTTCTATATTCTTGGAAAAAGCTCAATAGTGCTCAAAAGTAAAATATTTCTATCAAATTAAAATTTCACGGTTGCGTTAGCTGGAAGAAAGGTTGTATAAAGATTTCAAAACGATTAATTTTTTTAAAAGCAAAATTATTTCGCATTTTTCACCGTGATTTGACTGGATAGCTTCTGAAAAAGATATTATATAATGAGATATTTTTATATAAAAGCTTACTTTTGAGAGCAATGAAATTAATTTATCATTTCGTGACTTGATATCGCTTATTTCATGTTTATTTATCATTTCGTGACTTGATATCGCTTATTTCATGTTTATTTATCATTTCGTGACTTGATATCGCTTATTTCATGTTTATTTATTCTTTAGTACGATAAAATATTCCATTAGCGTGAGAAAGACAATGAATAAAAATTATTGATTTTTTATTATTTGCATTTGATATTTTCAATTAATACCCGAAATGCAATAATTCTTTTAGGGTTTTAATCATATTCATTAAAAATTAAAGTCTCTTTTATAAAATTTTAAAGAACAGACCTTTTTTAATTTTTTTATCAATTTCGAGAGTATATTTAAATTTATTCACAATTTTTTTACTTAATTACTTACCGTGACTTCATGGGTTCAGGCATGGCTGAGAAATACGAATCGGAGGTTATATCTTTTGACTGTGTTATTCAACGGCATTCTTCAAAAACTAGTAGACCAATGTGCGCTCCAACAACGAATTGCCTGCTGCTGGAGGTCTTTCTCCAAGCCCAACACAAATGTGGGCCAGTTTCCTTTGAAATTCCTTCACGAAAGCACACTCACCCCTCCTTTTAAATCTAAATCAGATTTTTACCTGAGGCACTACTTAGGTGATCCAAGGTGGCTTTGACCACAGAATATGCTAGATTTTCAGCTTTATCGTAAGTCCTTCAGTCACGAACTTGGCTAAATATGCTAGACCATGTGGGATTAGAAGCACCTCGTGTGTTCTCTTCATCAACTTAAAAAGTTGCACCTCTAATTTTAAATTACTTGCTTAAACCTATAATTTGGTGTCGAAAGTATACCATTTTTAATTTATATAGATTACAAATCATCAAGAGTTCAAAGCATTAAATCAGTTGATAAAGTTTTCTCATTCTATTGGTCACTGGTTCTTTAACCCTCTCACACCGAGCGAGCCGGTCTCGGGCGGTCTAAGAATCCCCCCTAACAGCGACGAAGGCCGCTCTGAGGCGGTTGGCTTCTTTTGAGGGAAGGTGAGCTTCTGAAATCGCTTAGGAGATAAGCGAGGTAGGGGGTCTAATTATTCTCGCCAACCGCATCTTATCTACCTGCGCCTTTAGGAGAGATTATAGCAGGGGGTGGTGTAAATGACCACCCAGGTTGGGAGAGTCCAATTCATGTCGCTTTCTCTCCAAATTTCCCGGCTTCAAAGGGGTTAGAAAAAAATGTCGCCTCGGGATTGAAGAGTTAAAGAAACTGAGATTCCCAGCTGAACGGAAGGAGTCACATAACATGAGATTCAAAGAATATGAAGAAAGGGATTTTACATAATATTTAGGGAAGGAGCAACATTCCCCTTTAATAATTTCTGGAAGAGGAATATTTTTGACTTTCAAAACACTTTTGGGCTCTTCCATGCATATGTTAATTTAATTTTCTCCGGAACCTGTTTTCAAGAAAATTCTTTGGAAGATTCTAAACATTTTGCCGCAAAGAGTTAAATACTCATATTTGTATTCAGGAACTATGCTAGAACGTCTTCTAGCTTGAAAGAAAAGTTCTTTCAGGATCAAATTATTATAGCCAATTTACATTGCAAACATCTAACTCAGAAATGCCATGCAAGAAATATTAGCATTGCAAAGAATTCTGCCGCAGGACAAAATTACTTAAAAGAATAAAATGGGTGAATTGTTTTTTCAACGTTTTATTTTTAATAAACTGATAACCATTTGTTTGAGAATTTCATGTGTAAATATAGCAGAAATTACTTTCAAATTTTGAATTGTATCTTTAGGGAAGCATTTTGAAACTTTACGTGAGAAAAAATGCTATGTTTCATCAAATCCTTATCAAACAGTATGCAGTATTTGACGCTCTGTGTTTTTTGAGGTATGGAAATATCAATGTCTCAAAATTTTGTTAGTTCTTTTATACAGGGTGTCCACACTTATCTTGGCCTAATAGCTAATTTCTAAACCGTTAGAGATAAACATATATTTCCAATTAAAAAAATGCTTTAAATGAAGGGAAATTATAATATGTGTTTTTTTGAGTGAATAAATATATTTGTGAAAACGTTAAGAAATTTATATCCTATCAAACATATTTAGTAAAATATTCTTGATATTCTAATATTTTAAACAAAAAAGTTCCACTCTTTTGAGACTAAAACTGACCGAGTTATGGAGCTTTGAATATCGCTGACTTACACCACTTTACACCATTTCAATAGCCGTCTTGCAGACGATTCACTAATCAAAGTGCAGTAGTTGCTCGACGAGGCCTCGGATTGGTTAAAAATCATGAAATTCAAAGCTCCATAACTCGCTCAGTTTTAGTCGCTGAAGAGTGGGACTTTTTTTGTTTAAAATGCTAGATTGTCAAGAATATTTTACTAAATATGACTGATAGGACCGTGGAGCGGTATAAAAAGCTAGAATTCGTAATTTTTTCAGAAATATATTTAGTGACTCAAAAAACATAAAATATAATTCTTCCCTTTATTTAAAGCATTTTTCCAATTGGAACTATATTTCTATCTAGTTTAGAAATTAGCTATTGGAACACAACACCCTGCATATCTTATGATTAGAATTAAAGCGTACGTGCAGTACACATAAAAGAGAGAAGCCAAATCTCTGCTGTACGCATTTGAAAAGACGGGAAATGAACGAAACAAACATTTCCCAAAAAGAAAGATGGGGTTGGAGATAGGCATAGGCAATCCCTGGTGTAAACATCGTAATCCTTATATCTAGGGTTACCATAATTTTTAGTTGAAATCCGGACACATTGTTGGAGGGGGGATGAAGAGCCCTGAATAGTGTTGGAGAGGGGATCAAAGTGAAGTATAAATTATCACTAGCATAACAAATCTTTTGTGACACTAGCACAGAGTTTGTAGAAGTGAAAAAAAAAACATTTTAAGACCTCAGAATGCGAAGCATATACAACTTCTATTAATGTTAGGTAATTTATTGTAAAGAAATACAGAATTAAAACAAAACTGCCAATTCTTTCAATTTTCAGTGTGAACTGGGGCATGGGCTCATCGACTTTTTCATCAACAATGGATATAAACATTGTAAACGATTACTTTTTTTCCATTGGCGGAATAACGTCAGATATATCAGATTTTCTCAATCGTAACCAAATTTCCCTCTCGTGGTATTCACTGCCGTAAATCTGGACAATTTGAACGTGAGCCCTACTTATACCGGATCGATTATACACTACCTAGACTAGACTTATGTCCTATCATAGACTTATGTCCTATCTTAGACTTATGTCCTATTTTAGACCTATATCCTATCTTAGACTTATGTCCTATTTTAGACCTATATCCTATCTTAGACTTATCTCCTATTTTAGGCTTATATCCTATCTTAGACTTATATCCTAGATCTATAACCCTACTTATACCAATCAAGTAGGGTCGACTTATGTCCTATCTTAGACTTATATCCTATCTTAGACTTATATCCTATTTTAGACTTATATCCTATTTTAGACTTATGTCTTATTTTAGACTTATATCCTATCTTAGACTTATGTCCTATCTTAGACTTATGTCCTATTTTAGACTTATATCCTATCTTAGACTTATGTCCTATTTTAGACTTATATCCTATCTTAGACTTATCTCCTATTTTAGACTTATATCCTATCTTAGACTTATATCCAATCTTAGACTTATATCCTAGATCTATAACCCTACTTATACCAATCAAGTAGGGTCGACTTATGTCCTATCTTAGACTTATGTCCTATCTTAGACTTATATCCTATCTTAGATTTATATCCTATCTTAGACTTATATCCTATCTTAGACTTATATACTATCTTATCCTAGACCTATAACCCTACTTATACTAATCAAGTACGGTCGACTTATATCCTATCTTAGACTTATATCCCATCTTATACTTATGTCATATCTTAGACTTATATCCTATCTTAGACTTATATCCTATTTTAGACTTATATCCTAGACGTATAACCCTGCAAATACCAATCAAGTATTGTCATCATCATCATACAGAGTAATATAATCACAGTTCATATTAAAGCTCTCACACCGAGCAGGGCGGTCTAAAAATTTCCCCCTAACAGCAACGAAGGCCAGTCTGAGGCGGTTGACTTCTTTTGAGGGGGGGATGAGGTTCTGAGATAGCTTCGGAGATAATCGCAGTAGGGGATCCAATTATCTAAGGATAATTGGACCACAGCCCATTTCCGTGTGTCTTAAGGGGATGTGATAGCAGGGGTGAGGTAAATGACCACCCAGGTTGGGAGAGTCCAATTCATGTCGAATCCTCCCCGAAAAGGGCCGGTCTTAAAGGAGCTAGAAGAAAAAAGTCGCCTTGGTATTAAAGAGTCAATTATAGTTCATATTAAATAGCGAAGTTAAAACGATATAAGAAGGTAATAGAAAATAACAACTAACATAAGCGCCCAAATGTCAGTTTGATTAATGATTATAAAGGGAATGTTAAGAATTTGTGTATTTTAATTTATCTTCTTTACAGTGTTTTCTTGCCCATGTGTGTACAATAATGCAGAACACCGAGTTCGTTTAATTCATTGCATAATGTCTTATTTTAGAAGAAATACGAGAGTGATCTTGGGATGGACCAGGTAAACCCTGGTCAGATAAAAAAAAAAGTCGACACCTGATCCAGCACCCCCTCTCCAAACTTCCACACCACACCAGCGGGGGCACATTTAACCCTCGACGTCAGATAGAGCATGAATCAGGATCTCATTACACGGCCGATATTTGTTGAAATCGGAACAGAGGCTGAGAAATTACCACTTGACCACTGCAGTCCAACCCGCAAATATTTTCTCTTATGACCGTTGAGTACTTTCTATAAATTTCTATGAACAAGGACACTTTATTTCTAGCCTCTTATTCGTAAATATCGTGTTTTTTTTAATTTTTATATCGCATGTTGATTAAAAGCATTTTACCTGGTGAATAGACTTGGGAAATTGAATTTGCATTGCGTTCTCAAAGGTTATATAATAAATAATGCATGAGTAATAAATAATTAGTTGAATAATAATTAAACTGAATAAACATGGGATAAAAAACAAACAAATGTTTAGAGGCTTTTTTTAAGGAATTGCATTTTTATTTCAACGTCAAAGCTTACATTATGTTATCAATAATTCCAAGAGTAATTGATATATGTTTCTGTAGTTCTTGTTAAATATTACATTGCAGCAATTTTTGTATTTTTGTAAAAATACTATTTGTTATTTTATGTGAAATGTTGACGCTTTCACGCTTAAATGAAAATAAAATTCGTTGGGATTCTTAAAAATCTTAAGTCCAACTAGCACATATTTTCTCTTATTACCGTTGAGTACTTTCTATAAATTTCTATGAACATGACAATTTAATTCCTTATTCGTAAATATCGTGTTTTTTTTAATTTTTATATCACTTGTTGATTAAAAGCATTTTACCTGTTGAATATCTTTGGGAAATAGAATTTGCATTGCATTTTCGAAAGTTAAATGATAAATAATGCATGAATAATGAATAATGTTGATAATAAATAATTAGTTGAATAATAATTAAACTGAATAAACATGGGATAAAAAGCGACATATGTTTAAAAGCTTTATTTAAAGAATTCCATTTTTTTCAATGTCAAACCTTACATTATGTTATCAATAATTTCAAGAGTAATTTATATATATTTCTGTAATTCTTATTAAATATTACATTGCAGCTATTTTTGTATTTTTGTAAAAATACTATTTGTTATTTTATGTGAAATGTTGACTCTTTCATGCTTAAATGAAAATAAAATCCGTTTTAGGATTCTTAAAAATCTACATTCTAATTACAAAGTAAAAAAAAATATTAATGCTAGTTACTTTTCTAAAACCAAAAAAATTTGTTTTAAATGATTTTAATTGCAATAAATGAATATAATATTTTTACTTCAAAAAACTTTTTATTCCTTCGTCAGATTATTTGAAGTTCCAATTAAATTATTTTTGCACTTAATTATCGCGGCATTTTTTCTTAAATACATAAAGGTATTAAATGCATAAATACATACATCATTTAAATTAAGGCTTATTTTGTAAAGTTCTCAAAAAACTAGAACTTTTTGTAATTTTTCTCAAATGAAAGATGAAAATTATATATTTTTCGCGGACCAAATTTTTTGTATTTTCTATATCTCTAAAATGTTGTTTTATCTCTAGTGTCTGATTTCCCCTTTTGATTATATATAAAAGAAAATATTTCATTCACAGAATAGTAAAGCTTCTTGAAATTTGAAATTTCGAAAAAAAAATGATTTTTTTTTAAAAATATGCATGAAATTTCTGTGCTTTTTCGTCTGCTGAGAATTATATTCTGTTAAAAAGTATGTACTTCTTATAAACTTTATAAGTCTATCTTGTTTCGGATAGTAACAAATAAATAAATAAAAGTTTGCCACTCAAATGAAGCATGTTGTATACAAAGATGATATATATCTTTTGGTATTCTTCTTTTTTCATTTATTTCGAAATTATGTTTGGTCGAATCACGCTTTCTTTAGGAAACAAAACAAAAAAGTTTTATTTTTCGCCGAACGCAAAATTATTTATGTTTTAACCCTCTGAGCGGAATTATATTTAAAACCTCAAAAAATTGCATTTAAAGTGAATAATTGGATCTTAATTGTATTTATTCAAGTGTCTGATATCTTAAGAGTATTTCATCCGTGGTAGTTTAAGAAATTATACACATGAACATGATTACCTGCTTTTGATCGCAATATGAAGTACAAAAAAATACGTGTGAAACGCTTAGAGGGTTAATGGTCTGAATTTGAAATCACAGAACATTTTGTTTTAAAGATTGCTTCAAACTTCTAATATAACGAAATCGATTTCTGTTTATGTGCCACATTTCAAATTTGCTGTTCAGAATTAATTTTTAAATCCTTTGTGCATCGTGTTGTAGGCAAAAGGATGTCCCTTAACAGCCCAGTGTCAGACAACTTGTAGTTAGTTGTTAGATATCATGTTCAGTTATGTTTGTCACGTGACTGGGACGTCATTTGAATTGATTCCTTTATATTAGAGCATCAAAGTAATTTCATTAATTTATTACGAAATACTGATGATTTAGACATATTCGTTGTCAAGAAATAACTTTAACTGCAGCACATCATATTAGGGCGAATCAAGATTTAAATTTATATATATGTATATTGACTAATACCAATGATTTCTCATGGTTTAGTATCTAAATAATCGTAAGAATTGATTCCTTTATATTAGAGCATCAAAGTAATTTCATTAATTTATTACGAAATTCTGATGATTTAGACATATTCGTTGTAAAGAAATAACTTTAACTGCAGCGCATCATATTAGGGAGAATCAAGATTTAAATTTATATATATGTATATTGACTAATACCAATGATTTCTCATGGTTTAGTATCTAAATA
>BGPR01000187.1:381668-400994 GCA_013235015.1 Araneus ventricosus | reverse complement strand
GAATCAAGATTTAAATTTATATATATGTATATTGACTAATACCAATGATTTCTCATGGTTTAGTATCTAAATATTCGTAAAAATTTAGTTATTTTATGGTTATTTTATTAATCTTTTAAAATTTATTGCAATATTTATATTATATTGAAAACATCCTTAATATTTATTTTCGAAATGGGAAAATAAAAATATATATATATTTATATAGAAAAAATTTATGTAACATCTTCGGCATTCACAGTTTGAGGGTCCGACGTGATCTTTCTTGTCTTTTATTTTATCATAAGATAAATAATGATGCCATTGATTGCAGTGACATATTGAGCCGTATCACTTATGCTGTTCCGACTAGAAATCTGAGGAAGAGTTGTTTATTTGTAAATGTATTTACCAGGTTTAATTACATACGTAATTTTTCTATTTATAAATTTTGCAAGATTTTTAACAGGTACTCTGATGATATTGATGTGTCTAATATGTCTTAAAGTGTTTTTAAGACTGGATATTTGCGGCTTTTGTGTTCTTGAAGTGTTTTTATTTTGTGTGATTTTAGTGATTTCTGTGTCTATCTGTTGTTTTTATCAATCTGTATTTTACGGCTATTTTAGTGTTTGTTTCTGTATCATGCACTCTGTAATAGGAGTTTATTCTGTAGCGTGCATTTTCTAATTAAATGAATAAATTTCTAAATAAAAAAAACCCTTTTCCAGATATGTATTTATATGTTACGGCAGATTTATTCAATACAGTTTAGAAACAATTAGTAATTTCTCTTAAATTAACTATTCATATTTAATCGCTTAACCTTCCTTTCAGCCAAACCACTTTTACGACACAAATATCGCCAGCAGCTGTTAGAGATCACCACGGCGATAAAAGTAATTGGCGAAATAAAGTTGAATTCATAATCCACGAGAGCTGTCAAAACTTTTTCCATTCTGCTTCAAATGGCGGCCATTCCGCTTTATTCGTTAAAAGGGTCTTAAACAATGAGACATTTATTCCGAAGCGAAGGAGCTTAAGCAACGGAGCAAAGTCCAGGAATTGTATGCCCCAGTGCTTCCGATGTGGGATTTTAAATAACACACGAAACGATTTTCAGGGCTGAAGGATTCTTGCAGCTGCCTTAATGTCACTGACGTACGCTCCGTTTTAAGGTTTTGGACGAAAATATTTCTATAGATTTTGATCTGGGATGTTATTCAGATTTGTGAAGGAAATAGTTGATGTAAAAAATTCTGAAAGCCACATTCTTTGGTTAAAGCCACAAACGTACAAATGGAGATTTAATCTTTACAGAAGAAATATAAATCAAACGTTGAAAGATACTTAACTAAGGTATTTAAGAAATCATTAAAAGATTCTGTTCTATAGATTTTGTTATTCAGATTTGTGAAGGAAATGGATGATATAAAAAAATTCTGAAAGCCACATTCTTTGATTAAAGCCACGAACCTATAAATGTAGATTTAATCTTTACAGAAGAAATAGAAGTCCAACGTCGAAAGATCATTAAAAGATTGTGTTCTATAGATTTTGTTATTCAGATTTGTGAAGGAAATGATATAAAAAATTCTGTAAGCCACATTCTTTGATTAAAGCCACGGACGTACAAGTATAGATTTAATCTTTAGAGAAGAAATAGAAGACAAATGTTGAAAGATACATAACTAAGGTATTTAAGAAATCATTTAAAGATTCTGTTCTATAGATTTTGTTCAGGAATGTTATTCAAATTTGTGAAGGAAATAGTTGATGTAAAAAATTCTGAAAGCCACATTCTTTGGTTAAAGCCACAAACGTACAAATGGAGATTTAATCTTTACAGAAGAAATAGAAGTCAAACGTTGAAAGATACTTAACTAAGGTATTTAAGAAATCATTAAAAGATTCTGTTCTATAGATTTTGTTCTGGGATGTTATTCAGATTTGTGAAGGAAATGGTTGATATAAAAAATTCTGAAAGCCACATTCTTTGATTACAGCCACGAACGTACAAGTATAGATTTAATCTTTACGGAAGAAATAGAAGTCAAACCTTGAAAGATACATAACTAAGATATTTAAGAAATCATTAAAAGATTCTGTTGTATAGATTTTGTTATGGGATGTTATTCAGATTTGTGAAGGAAATGGTTGATATAAAACATTCTGTAAGCCACATTCTTTGCTTACAGCCGCGAACTTACAAGTATAGATTTAATCTTTACGGAAGAAATAGAAGTCAAACCTTGAAAGATACATAACTAAGATATTTAAGAAATCATTAAAAGATTCTGTTCTATAGATTTTGTTCTGGGATGCTATTCAGATTTGTGAAGGAAATGGTTGATATAAAAAATTCTGAAAGCCACATTTTTTTATTAAAGCCTCAAACGTACAAATGTAGATTTATTCTTTACAGAAGAAGGAGAAGTCAAATGTTTTAAAGTAAGCTAAGTATTTGATAAATGTTTTTAAGATAAACGCAAAAGTTGGATCCTTGTTTCTCCTCCATTTATATCTGGTGTCTCATCAAAACATACAATATCTTTCTCAAAGATATATTCATTCTGTACCCAGTATCTGAGTTATAAATTTTAAAAAATCTTTCCTCATATATGAAATTCATAAATTTGCTACTGTACTCTGAAATAAATATTGGGAAAAATTGTCCATCTGTCTCGCCTTCGGGTTCTGGCTTCAAAAGTAAAATGACATCATTTTGACTAGGGTGCTATTTTTCGGGGGATTAGTTTAGTTACATTAACGTCTCGTTTTGAAGAAACACGAGCGCTATTTACGGACGGACCTCGTCATTTGGAACCGCGGTCAGATGACGAAGCCGGCACCCCCTCTCCAAACTTCCGCATCGCACCAGAGGGACAGACGTTTGGCCCCCTACGTATGATTTAGCGTACAGCAGGCCCAATACGCGACGGATCTTCAGTGGAATCGGGTTTCGAATCTGGTACGCTCCGGCTCCGAGACGGACACCTTAACACTGCTACTGCTGCCCTATTTTTTAGGGGAAGAGGGAGTTTAATCTTTGTTTCAAATTTAATCTAGACCAGAGATTCCCAACCTGTGGTAAGAGTACCCCTAGGGTGTGATAAGTGTACCCCTAGAAACAGAGTGTTTTCTTCTGAATACATAACATAACAACACCCGAGGGGATGACCTCTCAAAGACCTTACCAAATTCCCTACACTGTTGCTTAATTAAAAATCGCAATAAGTTTACAACTGTTAACAGGATCTATTCCATTAGGAAGGACTGCTATTGGGAGTTACATTATAAAAAAATTTTGGTAACACAGAGCATGTTGATGAATAAAACATTGAAAAAACACAAAATTACACAGCACATGAAATAACTGGACAACAATAAAAACTGCATGCAATGGAGAAACTGTAAGATGAGTAAAAAAAAATACATTCAAAAAATAAAAAAAATTGAAAGAAAAAGATAAAAAAAAATTAATACGATAATAAAAAAATACGTACACAAAAACAGAGAAATAGGCCGCACAGAGTTTTAAAAGGTTCGATTTTGATGAAGATTTAGTTGATGGAATTCTATTTGAAGAAGGAGAAACACGGTGGATCTAGGAAGAAAGTCCTGAAAGAACGACTAAAGCAGTTCTGAATTCATTAGGGGATGATGGGCTGAAAAGCAATAATGTTTTCAGTCTGCTTGTTACTGCAACATAATTGAAAAATGACGAAGAAAATATTTTGATGTCTTATTCTCTCATTAAAAAATGTTCTGAGGAGCAAATATTTAATGTCATTTAAGGTTATATCTGAGAAAAAGAAAAATTGATAAGCGCTATGGTGTTTGTACGAGTGGTGGAAAATCTATTGTTTGGCTGTTATAAAGGTTTACTTGCTCGTATCTGTTAGAGTATAGTATTCGCACATTACATCTCTAAGTTTCAGAAACATTTTTTTATCTAGAACTGATTGGTTGTCGCATTAATGTTTTCTATTCTCTGTTTCACTCTATCATTATGAATCCTCATTGGCTGCCTTTCTATCTTTTCAATCCTCTTGAAAATCTATAAACAGGATGCCCACTAAAGTCCCTTACCACCCTTTTAACTACCGAATGGCTACAGCTATCTTCGTAAGAGTGGTGTCTAGCATGGTAAAGTGACTATGCGCTACTGGATGAAATCACTTACAGCGCCACCTGGTGAAAACGGGGGAGTTAGCGTTATTATCTCTAAAACGGTACGAGATAGAGGAAAAAAGTGAATTACAAAGTTGTAGAGCATCATTTATTTAGTACGAAAATACACCGTTTGGACGTAAATGCCTAGAACAGAACTCTTAAAACACGTATTTGTTTGTTCGCGATTTCCTACACTGACACGTGACAAAACATTCATAGAAAAAAAGAAAAAAAAAACTAGTTATATCGCAAGATACCTTTATTTTCGATATTCAGATTTCTCTCCGTTAGCTACAATGCACATTTGGAACCTTGCTTTTTTTTTCTTTCTAAGAATATTTTGTCACGTGTCAGTGTAGGAAATCGCGAACAAACAAATGGGCATTTTAAGCGTTCTGTTCTAAGTATTTACATCCACAAGGTGTCTTTTTGCACTAAATAGATGATGCTCTACAACTTTGTAATTCACTTTTTCCCTCTATCTCGTACCGTTTTAGACATAATAACGCTAACTCCACCGTTTTCCAACAGGTGGCGCTGTAGGTGGTTTCATCCAGTAGCGCATAGTCACTTTACCATTCCTAGACACCACTCTTATGAAGATAGCTGCAGCCATTCGGTAGTTAAAAGGGTGGTAAGGGCCTTTAGTAGGCACCCTATATAAGTGTCTTACATTTTATCCTCAATGTGATTCTGCTTTTCACGTGTGATAGACCATGCCATAAATAAATCCTGCTTTTTCTCGATTCTACGGATTCTGAATATTCTAACGCAGTCATTTTCCACGATGAAGTGGTTATAACGTTAACAGTATCAGAGTAGTTGCTTCTCATGCAACTTGGTGCCATTTTCGTATTTACAGGCGAAATTTAGTATCCCAATCCCCTCTTAGATTCGCTGAAGGATGTGCTCAATCAATCTATCAAAGTTGTGAATTTCATTAAGTTTAAGTCGACAAATTACAGATTGTTCAATTATTTGCCTCTGCAGCCTAAACAATTCATTAATTTTGCACTCAGAAGTAAGGTAGATTTCACAAAGTTACACGGCCACAAGAATTTTTGAACAGAGACATAAAGCTCAAAGTGAGGGTTTTATTTTATTTTATATATTTATTTTTTGAAGATTGTCCTTCTCATTTAAGATTTATATTTCTTAGAAGCGAATGGTTTCAGCAGCCTGCTTACTTATCGGACATTTTCTCGGAAATAAATAACCTTAACTTGAGATTACTGAACAATTCTATTCTGATTTTTAAGGTGACTGATAATATTTGTATCTACTATTAAGAAATTGGATTTTTTTTTTTTGAATCTTGTATTGAAAAAGACCAGTATGAAAGTTTTGAGACACTTCTCAGTTTTTTGTCTGAGAACGAGCTGAAATTGTCAAATAAAGAATAAAAATATTAGAATAGCACATTTAAAGGGATTAAATTTGTCTTTCAGACAATATTCTCCGAAGCGCAATGATACAGATAAGTTGATTTTAAATCCATTCAACTAACTATTGTTTCAGGAAACAGAAAAATTGCCGTCTCTGAAAAATAAATATTGGTAGAATTTTCGACTGAATCTTCTTTAAAATTCAATTTTAAAAATATGTTATTGACTTCTGGGTAATAGTGAAAGAAAATACAGAAAAAACCAGCAATAAAACAATAAAATATTTAATATCTTCCATGAACACACAGTGGAAAGTGTATTCTCTTCTTATCTGTATATCAAAAACAAACACCGCAGTAAACTTGACGCAACTCCATATCTGAGATTGTATCTGTCTTCATTTGGACCCAGTTTTATAAAATAAGCCTAAGGATTCTTTTGAAATGGTCTTCCACTTGAATAGTTGATTATACCGATGAGTACTTTTCAGCTTTCAACATTACTTAATGCGTTATTATTTCAAGATCTTTTCCTTCGTTTTCTTATTACTTGGTTTGAAATATTACTATTATAAAAATGGATCGTATAAAAGTCGTAAAAAATATTAATTCGAGTCGTTTGACTCTTTAGTTAATCCAAGCCCTTAACATTATTATTTAAATCTTCTTTGCGCGAAAGATGGATTGGGAGGGGGTAGTACTCAAAAATAAAATGACTAGTTAGCAGGTACAGAAGAAAAAAAAATAGCGAACCGTTAATCTAAACCATTGACACTTTTGGAGAAATTCGAATAAAAATTGGATTGACATGGACTTCTCTAGTACGCTTTTCAGTTCGTATGGCGAATAAATATATTGTTTACCTAAAACTGAGTTTGGTTATTTTTGTCAGTAATAACGCTTGTACATAGTACGTAGAAAGTTATGAGTGATGCGTGACATACTGGCCTTATTTCACCGCTTAGCAGTTTTGTCAGATGTTAGGGGAACAGTTTTGTATTCCTGTGGCAGACAAAAGAAAAGTGGTTGAGTGATAACCGCTCCTTGACGACTCTCTGACTGTCATATTGATTGATGGATAAAGGTATTAATACCCGGTGACAGATGGGTTAAGTACGACTTTTTACTGTATTAAGTGTAATACAGCAAATATTTGTATTTCCGGTGCCATTACAGCTAAGCACAGAAACTCCTGAAAGAATCACCGACAAATAACAAGAGACTAACAATAATGTATATAGCGAAGTCTTGAAATAAATTAGTGGTAACAGAATTAATAAAAGTAATTATAATGAATAAAAATGAATTTCAAGTTATCCTGGCCGATGAAAGTTGTTTAAAGAGAACAAAACGTCAATATTTATCGAAAAATATATTTAAAGGAGATTCGAATTTATAGTCAGAAGCATCGTAGAATGATACTGTTTTACACTTTATTTTTACAAGTTATTTAATTTTTAAAATTTACTTGGTTTTATAGACAGCGATCAAGTGCAGTCAAAAAGTGTGTTTAATACTGACACAATGTTCTTGTGTATAAATGCAGTAATTAAAACGATAAAAAGTATTGTTGTAGAACTAAACTGAACTTAAAAATATTTTTATTTTTTAAATTGGAGGGGAAAAATGTTAGGGAGTAAATTGATACCACCAAAAATCTAATTTTCTTTTTAAAAATTAAAGTGATGTAAAAATAGTTTTCGCTGAATAATATGTTGTGAAGTTATTGAGGGAAAAACCTTAAAATTTTGATTAATTTTCAATTAAAATTTTGATAAACGCTTTCTTTGCGAGGCATTTTACCCAAAAAGTAACTACGCATCAAATTTGGTAGCACTAGTTCTTGTTCCTGTAGTGTGTTTTGAACGATTTTTGCAGATAGTGTTGTATAAAATTTTCAGTTTGCATAAAATTTTGATTAATTTTCAATTAAAATTTTGATAAACGTTTTCTTTGCGAGGCACTGTTACCCAAAAAGTATCTACGCATCAAATTTGGTAGCACTACTGCAAACGCTGTTCCTATAGAGTGTTTTGAACTATTTTTGCATCCCGCATGTGTCTTAATTTGCAGATAGTATTGTATGAAATTTTCAGTTTGTATAAAATTTTGATTAATTTTCAATTAAAATTTTGATAAACGCTTTCTTTGCGAGGCACTTTTACACAAAAAGTAACTACGCATCAAATTTGGTAGCACTAGTTCTGTCACTGTTCCTGTAGAGTGTTTTGAACGATTTTTGCATCCCGAATGTATCACAATTTGCAAATAGTATGCTAGCTTATAAACATTATAATGTTAAAACATTTCACTTTTCACGCCCGATCTGCCCTCGCTGCGGAAATTACGATCGCAGCCGCTTAAACTTGGTGTGGAGGCGGTTTCAAAAGAAGCGAAAAATAGTAGCAAAGAGAGCGGCGCAAATCTCAAAGGTGAAACGACAACATTAGACGACATTTTGCGACTGAGATGTAACCAAGTCGGGGAGAATATTTCTAACAACTTATTTCTCTCTCGCCGGGAAGAAATCGGTGCATTGAACCGGCTCGCACACCGGGAAGTACAGCTTTCGGTATGCCTCCACTAAGTTGCTAAGTTCTTGAGCTGTGGATTTTGGAAAATTGCCACGAGTGGGGGACCCCAAAGGCGCCGACGCGACAAAATGAAGAAGGAAAATAAGGTCGCTTGGGAGAGAAAACTATTATGGATGGAGCAGAAGGGAAGGGGTGAGCCCTGGACAAACAATTTGACCACTGTTTCACCCTTCGATTTAAAGTACATTTCGCTCTTATCAGTGTCTTGCGAGTGAAATTTATCTTGGAAGTTTCAATTTCCTGAAGTGGTTTGGGTAGCGTCGTTTCGTTGTTTGTTTTTGACTTGTTTCCAAATCGGAAAATTAAACGATTACCTCTGAGTTTTATTTAACTTGGCGAAAAGTGTTAGCGTAATATTGAATTGGAGATTTAGACGCTAGAGTTCTTTCCTTTTGAAGTTAGGGTATATTTATTTTAACAGCTAGAGGCTGGGGTTGTTGACATGTTACGCGCCTTTTGGTGGGTGTTGAAGGAGATTCTGACATGGTAAATCTCCGGTAGTGACGGAAGCGTGTAGGAAATTGGCGAGAGCTATATATTACATTGAAGTTTTTATTTTAAATAAAAGCGTGCATATTTCACATCATGCTTATTTAAGGTAAAGGAATAACCTCTTAAGAAGTCTCTGATGCGAAATAATATTTCTCAAAGCATATAAAAGTCCGATCTTGTTTACATCTGATATTAAGTAAACGCATTCATGAGAGTTCTACATAAAGTGAAAAGACGCCATTAGCCGGGGCAGTCCTTAAATTTGAGTCTTTATTCCGGAGTGGAAAAATGTCCCAGTTTTATCCCACATTTGAATTGAATTTCGCGAATTAGCTCATTAGTAAACGGTAATACGGGTTTGCATTTCCCAGCTAAAAAAATCTGCAGAATTTTTTTTTTTAAATACTAGCTATTTCCTCCAAAAAGAAGGGGGAAATGGAGCTTGTGCCCTTTGGATGGAGAGAAGACTTATCAGAAAGTAAAAGGTGAAAACGAATTTATTGAAACAAAGAATCTAAATTATTGAACAAAAATATTACTAATCTCATCTATAACTCATCTCTACGACTTTTAAACACATGTTCTGACCATGGTTAATTTTTACACCACTAAATGGCGCCAATAGAGCTATGGTGACGTTAAAACTCAAATAGATTACTTTACCCCCCATCTTGTGACGTCAGTGTGGTCATGTGGTTAGTGCTCCTGCTTGCCAACTCTATGAGCGCGCGTTCGAATCCCGGCCAGGATGGGTTTGAAGTTTTTTCACAATCTGCGTCGACATCGTACAAGTAAGTAGAATTACAAATTAAATTAATTGAAATTAATAATTACATTAATTCAAATTAATAATTATGCCTTAACTGCAGAAAAATCTGTTCTGCAGAAGAGAACATATTCCAAATACCTTCAATTTTTTTAAAAAGATTTTTTGCAGATTTTTTTAGCTGGGTTGCACTAAGACTATTTTTAAACATTTTTATCACTAGAAGGAGAGATTAAATGTAATCAATCACTTTATCAAATATATATGTAGTCGATATGATTGACCTACAGGTGATTTAATGAATTCGCAGTTTTAATGTTTCCGAATTTAAATCAGAACATATCGGAAAAATTTAAGAAAACGTCGTTGAAAGATATGACATTTTTTATTCACAATAAATCCAATAAAAATTTTAAAAAAATCAAGCTTTAAATAAAAGGCCACGTGAAGAAAATTGATGCAATCAAAAATTAAAAGCATTTAAAATGGCATTTTAAATGTTGTCTGTTATTCTGTTTCAGCCCACTTCTTGGAAGCTGTACCAAAGTTCCAATATTATTTACTCTATTGGAATTCAAAATGTGCCGTGCATGAATTTAAAACTTACTGCTATTCGTTAAAAACTTTAATTCAAATCTAATTAATAGCATCGTCTTCTCAAGTCAGATTTCATCTATAAAAATCAAATGCAATTCTGGTTATTATAATCCACTATTTGGTAAATACGTTCGTTCATATTTTGGAATCTAATACATGCAAATTATTTCTTTTTTCACTTAAATAACATAATTTGAAAAGAAAATATGTTAAGCTTTAAAGTAGTTTTATTTAATACACATACTCTTGATTTTTTTTTTGAAAACGTAATTGAAAGAAATAGAATCGTTATTTTTGTTAATAGGTAAAAAAATAATGGAGCAGTCTCATTGATAAAGAATTCATTTGAAATTATTATTTTTATTTTTAACACTCCTTTCTTGAAACCTTATTTTTGCATCACCTTATTTTTGTAATTTAATTTACTAATTTAGAAGAAATAAAAAAATAAATCGAAAGGTAAAAAATTTTCCCGCTTAGAAGATATGTGCACTTTTGCAAATCGGAAAAGGAATAAAACACTTTCTGCCTGCAGTTTCACTATCCTTTGCCAATAGAACTATAAATATCAATAACGTTTAGAGATTCCTAGTTTATCTTGCCTCTTTGTTGCTAATCTTTTGGCTGTCAGTTCCAGATTTACCGAAATAAACAGCTATTACGCAAGAATCAATCACTATGGCAGCTATAGTGAAATTCAAGCAAAAAAAACGTTATTTTTTTATACGAAAGACTTATTTTATCTTCTAGAATGCATCTTTTATCATTTCACTTACAAATGGATTGAGATAGCTTCCTGCGTGATCTCTGATTAAAGAATTCTTGAATATGAATAAATTAGTTGAGCTTTTTAAAAATACTCTTAAATGTTGTTAACTTGTTTATGACATAGATCTTAGTTAAACGTAATTCATTTTATACAATAATATATTAATGGGTTGAGATCGTTTTCTACGTGATCTCTAATTAAAGAATTTTTGGATAAGAATAAGTGAGTTGAGTTTCTTAAATTTTTTAACCACTTAACTTAATAATTTTCTTTGCTATCTAATAAGATGCTCCCTTCTGTTTTGGAAAGCGGTTGTCATTTTTATTCATCTCAGAAGGCATATAATACTTGAGATGTTTATGGATTCTAGGTAATTTTTGTGTAAAATTATAAAGATAATTAATGATTAAATTTTAGTCTTAAGACCAAAAATGCGATAATTCGATGCACGAGTATTCTCGGGCTGTTAAGTTAAGCGTTTAAAGTATTCATGACATAGATCTTAGAACGTAATTTATTTTATTACAATAATCTATAAATGTATTCGAATCTATCTTGAGGTGACACCATAGCTTAATTTTGTTATTTCACCTATAAACGAATCGAAATTGTTTGCTACATGATATGATTAAAGAATTCTTGAATATTAATAAGTGTGTTGGGTTTTTTAAAAGCATCTTTGAAATTAGTTTTGTCAAAGTCTTATGACATAATTTTTGGTTAAACGTTATCTATGTTATTACAATAATGGATAAATATTTTAGAGTTCGTGTTGAATTATTTAGTTATGTTATCTCACCACTAAATGAAAGGAATTGACGTCGATTAAAAAATTCTCGAATTAAAACGATTATTTTTAAAAGTTTTTTTCTTAAATTAGTCTCGTTGCACTGTTACTTAAATCTAAGCTAAACAT
The DNA here is from genome assembly GCA_013235015.1 of Araneus ventricosus. Classification (NCBI taxonomy): domain Eukaryota; kingdom Metazoa; phylum Arthropoda; class Arachnida; order Araneae; family Araneidae; genus Araneus; species Araneus ventricosus. The sequence goes on along the minus strand of BGPR01000187.1, from coordinate 389,321 downwards.
AATTTATTTAATCAAAACAGCGGATAAAAATTTGGGGGATTATTTCCAACTATTACCATGGCTTAATTTTGTTATTCAGAACAACAATTGAATGAACGAGTGATAAGTCCATTTTAAGTACACCCGGGACAATCAAAAAGACTAATTTCAATCTTTTTTATATCATTTATTAAATCTAAACTGCTCAGCAATTATAATTACCATGACTGCCTTTTTTCCTTTTATCAATTAATTATGAGTAATTTAATTATTTGCTGAAATTTTGGCTGGGAGAAGGAGAGTTTTCAATTGAAGACGTTTAAACAAACATTGTGACTAATTAATAAATTTTAATGATAAATTAAGTTAGATATTGAATATTTAAAGTTATTTTTTCTGCATTCCTTACACACATGCCCATATATTGAGAATATTTGAAAATCTCAGAGGAAAACGCGATAGAGCCAAACTTTTTGAAGAAATAGAGCTGAACAATTCTGGAATAAAATTCTTTTGTTTCAAGCTGAAATAAGACACTACATTACGAAGAAAGAACTTCGAATATGAGAAGAGACAAAACAGTTGTTGGTGAGCATAAAATCGATCGTTGCTGTGTTGTTGGGTAGTTGAGAACCATCGTGTAAACCTGAAATTGCAATAGACGAGTAGCTATGATTCAGAGAACACATAGGGACAATTTTTACGTGGCAGAATACCGATCGGTTAGAATGTTGCCGGACGCAGGTGGAAGTATCCCAGGAACTACGAATCGCACAGATTCGAATTGCTAGCTGCAGAAAGAGAACAAGTCAAAGAAAAAAATCTTTTAAAAAGGAGAATTGTTACGTTTTTAATCAAAAATGTACATGAAATGTGTATTTGAAGACATGACGCCAACCCACAATCCTAGTGCCTATAACCTCAAGTGTAATCTAACCAGTTGGGTGGGTGCAGGGTGGATGAGTACAACAATTTCCATCACAGGGCCCTGGGAACCCACACGAATGCCATACCACAAACAACTTTAAATTCTTCCCTCTCCTATGGTTTAAACTTATTAAAAAACCCAACACTTATATAAACTGGATAAATTACTGAATCAGAGCAAATATATGCCTTGTCTGGGCAACACACTCTTAAAGAGTTTGACATTTACAGACAGAAATGATAAAAAATATTTAAAAAACAGAACTTGATTAAATATAAAATATGCAGGAAACACACAAAAAAGTTTGGGAAATATACACAAATATCAGAAAAAAACCTGTTCTGAATAAAAAATGAACAAAGAAAAATAATAATAATAAAATAAATTTTGACACAAATTGTTTTTACTATTGGTATTATGGCAGTTGTGATTACACTTGTTCCTAAAAATCGACCTTCTTCTGTGTTCATACCGTAATCACGCCGAAAATTTCAGTGGATCACGAATCTAAGGATGTAATGGGAATTTGTATTCAAGCAGTTTTTATTTTTCTCAGATTGTATTTGAAGACAGGCTCACATTTTTAGAGGAAGCTAAATTTTGTTTCACCAGAAACGATACAGTTTTACAGGGATTTTTTCCCTGTAAAACTATTATTTTGCGACTTTTTCCCATTTTGCCGTTAGTGATTCTTTTATGCTATAGCAGAGTTTCCAAGAAGATTGAAACATAGACGACACTTCAGTACAGGTGCGGTCCGGATTACAACTCCCCAAAACGCCAGGCATTTGGCAGCAACTGCCAAAACAAGCAAGTAAAGCACTGCAGACTTCCTGTCTCGACAGCTTTCAGAATCCACAGGTACCAAAACCTAGAGGCAAACCGTACACAGACGGTTGGGAGAGAACGGTCTAGGTAATCGCTGGCCCCTCACGACAGCTCCTTGGAGAGCCCGGTTAGCCTGGCACAAACAACGTGCTAACTGGACACCAGAACAGTTGGTCCGTGCGTTGTTTTCTGACGAATCAAGGTTTATCCTACAATCTAATTCGCGTCTTATATTCATACTAGCTGCATAGCCCGGCGTTGCACGGGCTATCTCGAATAATGCGTCATTCCCTGGTGGAGAGAAGAAGTGAGGTCATGTGTCACAAACGCTTAGATAAATCAGAGTTGCTGAAGATACATATTTTTTCATATTCCAGCTTCCAGTTTATAAACACATGAAGCAAGATGCACTACATACATGAAGTCTCAAAGTTATATCTCACGGAAAAAAACATTTTTAGTTAAAATCCTGTTTGAACGATATTAATTTGTCTCTTTCTTGGTATCAATTACCAAAACCAGCACACAACGCCATCCATATTGCACTGTTGAGGGATCCGTATTGTATTGTTGCTACTTTCAACAATGAAAGAGAAACACGCAATTAAATATTTGTTTAAACAATAAAAAACGATTTGAATCGCGCTGCAACAATGAAAAGTATTGTTGTAAACTAGTTTTTAATTAATATCTCTTTTACTAATTAAAATTTCGGAATTTAAATGGCCAAAATGGATTCCTTGGATTATTCCCCATCTTTTGGTACTTTCCGAGCTCTTCTCCGTTCAGTGGTTAGTGAGAAGATAGCCTCACATACATACATACATACGCGTCGAATTTTAATAGTGTAGATAGAGAGCACTAGGAACCATTGCAACAAAAAAAATGTCATTCAATACCACAGTTACGTTTAGTGCTGGATTACTGGTTTCGAGTTGACTTATTCTGGGTTCTTGAACAGATCTCTATGTCTAATGTGGAACCATGAGACATCCGATTTATCGATATCTTGCAGCAACAAGTCCTTCTGTTCAGATATACAATGGGTGCAGATTTGGTCTTTACACCCGCTTTCACCGTACAACCATCTTGGAGGAATGACTTGACGAAAAGGATACTGCCTTTTTGGAGTGGCCGACCTTCTCTCCCGATTTAAACCTGGCTAAGCATATTTGAGATTTGCTTGGGCGACGGGTTGCATCACGTTAACCATCTTTCAGTCTCTTAAGGATTTCGGAGATCTCTCATCCAAGAATGGGACGACCTACCGCAACATCAGCTGGATGGCTATTGTTCAGCATGTCCAGTCGGTGAACTGAACAGAACCAGAACAACATACGGCAAACGTTAAGCTTATTTGCCTCCAAAAAAACCATATGGTTTTAGTTTTACGAAACGAGAAATGCATTCTCACTTTATTCCAGATGCTTTTCACTTTTTTACTTTCTCGTATACGAAGTATACAAAGAGAAAGTATTGTAATCGTCAAAAAATTCGAACTCCAGACTTTGACGAATCTCCACGTTTTAGACCTCCCGGAGTCCTAAAAACACAATTTTGGAATTATGTCTGTATGCCTGTCTGTGTGTGTGTCTGTGTGTGCGTCTGTGTGTGCGTCTGTATGTGTGTCTGTGTGTGTGTGTGTGTCTGTGAACACGATAACTCGAAAACTATTAGAGCTACGGAGATGAAATTTGGTATGTGGTCTTTAAACATAATTTGTAGGTTTCTATCAAATTTTGGACAAAATCCGTCAACGGGAAGTCTGTCTATTTGTATGTCCGCGGTCATGTGAACACTATAACTCAAAAACTTGAATAGCTAAATGGATAAAATTTGGTACACAGTTTTATCGTTATGAATGTAGATCCGTATAAAAGTTTGGGCCAAATCCGTCAAAAAGAGGCGTTCAAATTGCATATTCAATTTCTTTTAATCCGATTCTCATGCGCATGCGTATTGGTAGCAATCTGTTATTGTTGTAAATTTTATTTACAGCAATAAATAATATTTTCAAGCATCAATTGTTAACAATTTTTTTATTGTTGTAAATCAAACCGATCTCATTATTTCAGCAAATCTTTTATTCATGCGCTTTTGCAATTGTTAAGGTTGTGGTAGTATAAATTGTTTTCTTGGGAATTCAATTCCAAAGCAGAATTTCCGCTTTAGTATTCATTGCATTGCCTATTTTATCGCGCCTGCTTCAAAGTAATATTTTTTTGAAACGTGGCAACAGATATTTGATTTCAGGTTTGTTTGTTTTTTTGTTTTACTTTCTCGTATACGAAGTATACAAAGAGAAAGTATTGTAATCGTCAAAAAAATTCGAACTCGAGATTTTGACGAATCTCCACTTAGAAAGTATACGAGAAAGTTTAGGGGAGACCACTCCCGCTGGTTATTGGATACTGTGGTACATGCATCGCAGTTTTGTTTTTTTAAATTCTTTGTATTTATATCAATTAATCTTTAGTTTATATCAATTTTTATGCGCTTTTTCCACTTAATTCGTGCAAGCTCTTATTAAACTTAATTTACGGTTGGTAGTTTGCGTAACTTTAAAGAAATTTCGTTGGAAAAATAAAAAGAAATATTCAGTATTGATTCAGTTTACTTGCAAAAAATCTTACTTAAGAGTGTCAATATTGTTCAATAATAATTTTTATCGGATCTGTCGTTCTGTTCTTAAGAAGTTCCAAAAGCGATGCACTGTTTTGATAGATCAACTCTCGTTTTGAAACTAAGAGTGTTAAAGAGAGCTGCAAACCTGGGCGCATAATAAATAACTGTTGCTTTTTACTTTCTCGTATACAAAGTATACAAAGAGAAAGTATTGTAATCGTCAAAAAATTCGAACTCGAGATTTTGACGAATCTCCACGTTTTACACCTCCCTGAGAGAAAAACACAATTTTGGAATCATGTCTGTCTGCCTGCCTGTGAACACGGTAACTCGAAACCTATTACAGCTACGAGGATGAAATTTGGTATGTGATCTTGACACATAATTTGTAGGTTTCTATCAAATTTTGGACAAAAACCGTCTAAGTGAAGTCTGTCTGTCCGCGTTCATCTGAACACTATAACTCAAAAACTTGAATAGCTAGATATGTAAAATTTGGTACACAGTTTTATCATCAGGAATGTAGGTCCGTGTAAAAGTTTGGCCAAATGCGTCAAAGGGTTGACTGTCTGTCGCTATATGTAATCGCATACTTTTGAACGCAATAACTTCTTAACAAAATTACTTAGATAAATAAAATTTTGCATGTGGCATTATAACCATAATTGTAGATTTGTGTCTAATTTTTTTGTCAATCAGTTTGAGAAAAGGCGTTCAATTTGCATTTTCGCTGTCTTCAGTATTCTACGACGCAAAAAAAGCCCGACTGATCTTGGCTCACTGCCAAATTGTACCCATGTTCTTTAGCTGAAGACCTTGGCGTTTCGCTTATTTTTTTCTCCGCTGCGTTAGGGACGCTTGTTCGTTTTAGTGCATTTTTGCTTATTTTTTTCTCTACATATGTTAGGGAGTATACTAGAAACTTTAGGGGACACCACTCCCGATGGTTTATGTTTTTGTTTAATTTGATGTCTTTCATTTTTGTATGGATTTGAAATCGATTAGGGCTGATGGGCCAGCTTTCCGAAATTTGGTATAGCTTTGTATTTGCCATAACAATACAATATTTTAACATTTTACAATTTAATTATCAATTAATCGATTAATTTTTATTAAATATTAACCCCATACAAGAGACTCCACTTGGTAGTGAATTTGAGAATAAAAACGGTTAAAAAATTCTGTAATAATTATAATGAGGAATTATGAAATAGATTAACGACTAAAAATGAAAACAATGAAAATAGGAGATTATTATACAAGATACTCTTTTATAAGTGTACTTAAAAGATTTTTTTATCAGAAATCTGAACGTCAAAGCAAAAATAGCGTGAGGCACTCAAAGCAACAAGGTAAGAAAATGAAGCCACGATAAATATCATAACACAGAAAATTCATCAAAATTCATTACCCTCTAACTGCGTCTCCCGCGATTTCCGCTGGTTGGAAGCAAGTCTATTTTCTGCTGCATCCAGCGATTTTCACAGGCTGATGCTTTTACTTAGTACTTTTATAACATTGGATTATCTATATAAAGGCATCTATTGTGTGCGCGCGCGATGTTTAGACTAAAAGTATTGCACTTGAAGCATTGAAATTTTGTCCTAATGGTGACTTAATTCACCTCGAAGACGGAATTTTAAAATTTACTCTAGAAAATTTTTTATTTAATATTTTGTGATGTTTCGGCCGATTTTTCGTACTCATTTCTCGATTGCATCTTTTCTAATTATCGTAGGAAGAAAATAGATAAACCATAAGAAAAAACAAATAATTTCCGTTCTAATGAAGTTTGTTTTAAACGTCTAAAATTTTGTTCCATACTAAAAAATTGCCGTACGATATTTTCTCTAACTTTAATAATTTTTAAAAATGTTTTCTTTGTACAATTTACAACAATACTTTTCATTGTTGCACCGCAATTAAAATAGTTTTCATTTTTTAAACAAATATTTAATTGCGCGTTTCTCTTTCATTATTGAAAGCTAAGTTAATATCACAATACATTTTGCTTTCATATATTTAATTTCACCAAAATGTTCGTAGGATCTGTAAACAGACATTATAATAATCATGTCACGGCCAACGCCGTGTGGATACTGCTAGTATTATACTAATAAAGCTTTGCATATGTATAACAACTCGCTTGGCTTAGCGGTATTTGAACACTTTAGCAAGCGTTGTATCTAAATAGTGATTTTAAAGAAATCCTTAGTCAGAGGGTTAAAATTAAAATATATTATAAATTTGATTAAAATTCCAATTCAGTTAGAGAACCTTTATCAGTCCCTCACGCTTTCAAGATTTTGTTTTGATCTTCAGATTTTTGATTTAAAAATTATTTACTACTTAACTTAAAAATTATTAACTACTTAAAAATTATTTACCACTACTGAAAGCGTGTTTTTAGAAACGTTTTTTAGCTTTATTATTTAATCCACTATAAGACCTTAAACAATCTACTTTATTCCTTGAAATCTCATAAAGGTTTAGAGATTTATTATATTCCTTTTTTCTGGTAATTGTTTTATTTATAGAGATTATTGAAACCCCAAATCGATCATATTTGATACTATTGACGAAAAAAATCACTACATTTTATATATTTCCATCATTTTGAACAAAAGCAATTCAATGATTTCTCCCTCCCCTTACTAAAACTTTCAAAACGATTCAGTCACGAAACTATATGAATGAACCTTCATTCAATGACACAGAAGAATGCAATAAAGGACTCCCTTTGACTTGCATTATTTTATTTCTTTTGATCACGTGCAGTATTTTACTTGTTGTTCTAGAATTTATTGCATGGATTTCAAACAATGCGAATGTTTTTACATTTTTCTTCTATAAAACCGTGTTATTTGTTTCTTTTGAACAGCGAAAGTTGCTCCAGCAACATTTAGGAAGCCCAGCTTTCTCTTTTTGAAACCAGCTCATAAAAGACGCGTTGCTTCCTTTTCGCTTCAAGATTCCATCCTATAAACCCTTCTCAGAAATAGACGACTGTATTTCGGTTCTGTTGTTCTGGTACAGGGAACTTGTATTGCACCCTTCTATATACTCCTACGTATTAACAGCTGGGAAAGCTGTTTCATTCTTGGATAAGTGTTGAGCCAATAAAGCCACCGATATTAGAAAAATAAATGTTTATTAAGACTCAACATATATAAAACACAAAAACAATTTTTACCGCTAAGTTGGGTAACTTCTCTTCAAAAGTATCAACGCTGGGGCAGTTGATTACAACATGATTATAAGTGTTGAGTCAATAAAGCCAACGATATTAGAAA
>BGPR01000187.1:355619-381658 GCA_013235015.1 Araneus ventricosus | reverse complement strand
ATATATAAAACACAAAAACAATTGTTACCGCTAAGTTGGGTAACTTCGCTTCAACTATATGACCGTTGGGGCGGTTGATTGCAACATGATCATTCCGCAAGGGTGGATAGTAGATATATTAATCCACTGTTTGAGATGACCAAACCGCAAGGGGGGATGGTTAGTTATAAAGTTCCACAGGTTGACCACCGCTAGGGCGGGTGGTATTTTATGAATAACCCTTTCACACCGAGTCAGGCGGTCTGGGCAGTCTAAAAATTTCTTCATAACAACGACGAAGGCCGGTCTGAGACAGTTGGCTTCTTCTGAGGGTTGGGGAGGTTCTGAGATCGCTTAGGAGATAAGCGCAGCAGGAGATCCCATTATCTTTGTCAACCACAGCCCGTTTCCGTACGCATTAAGGGAAGGTTATAGCAAGGTAGGGAAAATGACCACCCATGTTGAGAGAGTCCAATTCATGTCTTATCCTCCCAAAAAGTCCCGGTTTTAAAGGGGCGAGAAGGAAAAAGTCGTCTCGGGATTAAAGAGTTAAAGGACCACTGAAGACGAATGGCTGATGCATAATTGGATTGTTTTAAACCTTGATGAAGGTGAGTGGCGTCTGCTTCCACTAAGATCTTTTCTCGTAATGAATTGCTGAAATTAACTGATTCCTTTTTTAAAAAGAAAATTAGCGTTTTTTTTCTCTTTTTTCCCTCCCTCTATTTTGGGCATGGGGTAAGTTTATTTTTATGATGGCTACTTTTAAAAGCCAGATGGCTGATATTTTTAAATCAATCTCATTAGCGTTTTTATGCTTGTGTTTGGTTTTCATCTTTCTTTTGAAATTATGCTTTTTGATGCACAGATCTCCTTTGTCTTTTGTTGGGAAATTTCGGGCTAAGAGAAGCTATATTTAGCGTAATGAAAGCTTCTTACAGAAAAAATTTCCCAATTATTATTTTGAATCCATTTCGAAATAAGTCAATAGCCTTTGAAAAAATGAACTAAAATGGATTTGTGGTTGTTTGTTTTCGATTCCTTCTGGGTTTATCTTTGTTTTCTGGTTTCTTTGAATGTAGGTGGCGCTTCAAGTCCGCGTTACCAAACAATAAGATCTGAAACTTTTTCTACTTTTTCGATGAAAATGAACAAATGTTGATTTACAAAATCTTGATTTAAATCCAGAAGTGGCGGGCAATTTGTAGGAACAAAATCGTAACCGATCATAATAAACAATACTGAAGTCTAGTGAGTAGTTTTTATAAATGGTATCGAGGCAATTAAATGGTATCTATCAACACACATTTGTTCTAAAAAAATGCACTTCTCCTCGGAAAAAAGACTGAGAAACATTTTTTTTCTTGCTGCAGAGAAAATGTTTTTTCCCCAACTTTTTCTGTGAAGCGCTTTTTTCTAAGATAATTTTTTTCATGACTGATAAAAATAATTTAGTACTTAATTAGAAAACAAAGGGTTTTTTAATACGTTTCCTTGATCACGTTTTCTACTCTCTAAATCGATGTTTCCGATAATTTTATCGAGAAAACTACCTTCTATGAAATTCTTGTGGTTAAAGAAGAAATGATTTTTATATTCATCGGTTACAACCAGTTCTTGTATATTCGACTAATATTTCAACTATTGTCGTATTGAAATTTTTATATTTATTCTTATATTTTATCTTTTATAAAGAATGCCAGACTTCTGAAGTCAAATAATAATAATTTTTTAATTATTAATTTTAAACTTTGCACTTTATGTTTTGCAATAACCCAGAGCCATGCCTTATGGATGCTGAGTCAAACATGAGATCATTCACAAAGAAAGAATAATTAACTGTAAATTTTTGAATATTTGAATAAGAACAGGATGAATTTAAAAGGGAAGTAATAATTTAAAACTTTTAAGGAGTCTGTCCTCCTAAACTAAATCAACCCGATGCGGAGCTGAATAACATACATTTATTAAAAATCAATAAAATATAAACGACAGTACATAGAAATGATCCATATTAAATATAAAAACACAATCCAGGATTTTGCTTGAGAAGCCAATTTAAATATGAATTTGAGGCATTTAGGAAGAAATTAAAGAATTAAAGCAAATGCCATTCACATATACACTTGATATATTTCCAGACTACTCTATAAGCAAGAAAAAAAATACATTTCGTAGTTTGTTATTTACATTATACTTTATATTTTTAGAGTATCTTGTTTTCAAAAGGCGTTTTAGATGTGTAAAATAATATTCATTGTTAACCAAAAATATATTTTTAATTGTGTTTTGGAATAAAATTACATCTGAACCACAAAAGAGGAATTCACTAAAAAAATGGTTTGAGTCAGGAAATGATTTTATAAGTGCATTATTGGTATGGATTTAATAAGCTTACATTTTCATTATGTCTTATTAATGACATGTGTGAACCAATTCGAAAATCAAAAAGCAGGCTTTGTTTGAAATTCAAATAAAACACCATTATTTTAAAGTAGCACTGTGCCTTAGAAGTCTTGAAATCGGTAGATTTCATATTCGGCGCTCGCCCTGAGATTCAAAAACCTTCAAGTTGAGTTCATGAGAGGAAAAAATTCTAGAATGCCAAGCATTTATTTCCTTACATACTACAGCTACACATATACTTCTAATTACAAAGTTTCATCAAATAAGGTAGGAATTTATATGAAAACACTTTGGCTTCTGTGGAAGTTGAAAATAAAAAATTAAGAAAATTAAATTTTTATACATTCCACATAGAGCAAAAGTGTCAATGAGTAAAATGGTCCTCTTACATTCATGTATGTATAACTAAATATTCACGATTATATCTGCAAAACTTGCAGAGATATATTAATTTTTAAATTTAAAGGGGCTCTTCACAAATTTATATGGAGATGTTTACTGCAGAAATGCAAATTTTTTCAACATGGAAATACTGCGAAATGCACATATTGGTTTAGTAGTATATCATCCAGTCATCATGTATTGTAAAAAATTTGCCAATGACGCATAATGTTGTGCAGCTTCACTGCAGATAATTGAAACTATTGATTTGATAAAGAATGGAAGGACAACTTGATAAGATGAAAATTTAACTTATAACAGGTAAATAGACTAATATCAGGCAAGAATATTAAATTATTTGCTTTCAGCGTTGTGCGTATTATTGAGTTTTACCTAAAGGCAGTGGCGACTCATCCTTTAGGGTTGTAGAGTTGCAGAACTCACTTAAATTATTTTAAAAATTCGCACTTTTGCTTTTCTTCTTATTCCCTTACTTCTCCACTCTGAGAGTTCGATTATCAAAGAAACACATGAAAACGAGAAAAATGGATAGAAAATAAATGTAAAAGCAAGACAGACATAAGATGGTGCTGCACACCAAATAGTTTTATAAAGAACCAAAATTCGCTCATTGCGTACAACTAAGTGACATAATGGGAGAAGGCGAATAGCTACCCTTTCTGTCTTTGAACTTAACCAAAACTGAATTTTTGAATGCTCCTACTTGGTGCTAGGCCAGCTAATGTTCTTTTCTCCCCTCTTCAATTACACCCAAGGTTCGTCTTCGCTCTCTTGCTTTGTTTTTCTTCGATTTATCTTTGCTATTTTTAGGTTTCGGATTCACTATCATATTGCCTGAACGGGAACTTGGCTGGTTACTACGTATTCGATTTGTGTTGTTAAAAGTCACTCACTGAAAAAAATTGTAATTTGCTAAAATACAATTCAGATAATTACAACCATCTGTTCGGACTATTTGAAGATAAAGTTATTTTTGAAAAATTGTATTTTATGTGTATCCTAGTTATCCTAGTAATAATTTTATAGTACTGCTCGTTTCTGAGCAGATGAGCCGTCACTGCTAATATATCACAGTGGATATTTTTCGAAGATTCACAAGATGAACTATTTTTTTAAATACTTCATTTGATGTATTATTTGATTATTTTTTAGATTTTACAAGAGTTATCAAATGCATTGTTAATTCCTGATTATGCCCTTTGAATAACTTGTTGAAATATGTATGTTTTCCCTACAATGTACATCGAAAGACTGGACCAGACAGCAGTGAGATGTATGGAAAAGTGGTCTAAAAGTCAATTAATTTATCTTCTTATATCTCCGTTTGCATATAGAAGCGTGCAACTTTGAATATTAATACATGAATGTAAGAGAAACATTTTACTAATTGACATTTTTGCATTACGAGGGCCGCATACAAATTTAATTTTTATAACTTTTTATTATCAATCCTTCCAGAAATCAAAGTATTTTTATACAAATTCTTACCTTATTTGATGAAACTTTGTAATTGGAAGTATATGTCTAGGATCAATGTTTAAGGAAATAAACGCTTGTTCCACTTTTTTGGGACACCCTGTATAACCACAACAAAAACTCTTCAGTTTCAATTTCTAGTATGCGAACTATAGAAAGAAAACGTATTGTGATCGTCAAAATATTTGATCTTGAGATTCTGTTGAATCTGCATGTTTAACTCTCTGAACCCGGCTAAAGTGAGAATTCCAGTACCTCAAAAACTGAAGTAAATTTTCGTTCACGAAAGCAGAATGAAATCCTTCCTTTCATTACAGAAATTCCAGGAGGACGAAACCCAAGTTTGGGCCATCAATTGTACACAAAGAAAGAACAACTTTTCCCCCGTAAAATTCACTCAGGCACCCGAAACCGCCTGAGTCCAGTCTCTGTCGAATGAGGCGGTTTGAGTCGGATTAGGGCTCATACAGTTAAAAACAATTTTTTGGGAACTCATTATGAATGTCGAAGTCTGTGAACAAGATTGCTCAATAGCTCAACCAGAAGTTAAATTTGTTATGTGGTCTTTGCATACAGTTTGTATTATTTCTATCAAATTTTGAGAGAAATTAGCTGTCCATCCGTGTGCACGCGGACACAAGAACTCACAAACCCAATAATCTAGAAAAATGAAATTTGATGTTTGATCTTGATATGAAAATTGGAAATGTGTATGAAACTTTGGTCTGAGATGCTCAACAAGAAGAGGCCCAAAAGGCACATTTGAGTCTCTTCACTATATAATAAAGCGAAACCAGTGGCGGTTCGTCCATTAGGGCTGCAGAGCTGCAGCCCCCCTGATATTATTTTTGAAACTTGCATTTTTCGTTCCTAATCTTATTTGCTTACTTTTCCACTCTCAGATTTCAATGACTTACAAAAAGGCAAAAAAAAACCAATAAAAAATTGAAAAAAGGTACAAAATGAATCCAAACGAAGAGAGACGCAGGTCTGAGCTGCAAAATAACCTGCCCCTCCGAAATCACAGCCCAGAAACTCCGGAGGAAGAAAGCAACCCTTTCTGCCTTTACCTTAGACTAGCTATGGGCTGAAAGTCAACACAGTTCTGGCTGGCACGGAGCCAACCTGAACAAGAAAAAGATGCTCTTTTTAATATATTTTTCTTTTTTCTCCTCATTCCCACACAAAAGTGGCGATCTCATTGGCTGTTCATGGATTTTGGTTTCGGTTTGTGTTTCGTCAACAGAAACACATCTGGTTGATTGATTATTTGCTTTCTCTTGACAGAAGGCTAGATTTCTTTTGAAGAAGATATTTTGGAAGAGTGTTAGCGAGTGAAGTGGGCGAGGAGGGAAGTGTGTATGTGGAGCTTAGATTTTTTTTTCGCCAACAAAATCCTCACATCAACATTTAACTTTCTGTTAGTATAGCTAGCAGTAAATGTCATATGCTGGTTATTTAATTTGTCTGAGAAGCAGGAAATTTCATATCTTTCTTTGGAATTAAAACATTTGGTCTACTGAAATATAAAGTAGCTTCTTAAAATTATATTCTTTTGATAAATATTATCTTGCAGTCCTCCTCGCGAGCAGCCACTAAGCTAAACACAAAATGCGTGTGTCTGCGAATGTAGCGGAAATGGGTATAAGATCGTGTAGCTAAGACTCGAAGGCCGGTTGGAGTTAAACTATTCGACAAAGAGATTGCCAAATTTTATTAAAATAGTCATTCTTTAACGGAGTGTAATATATCATTCCTAAAAAGTCATAGATTCAATGGTTTTTATCAATCATTTTTTTATATAAAATGTCAAACCACCCGATTTTACCCGACTTGTGGTAAAACCGGTACACATGTTAACTTTATGAGAAATTTAGGAAAAATAGATTTTCAGGGGAAAAGTAGCTGACATTTTAAGAATATTAGTTACGAAATTCACATGTAAAACAGCTATCTTCTTCCTCCACGCCACTGCAGCTTCTTGATCCTAGTTAAGACAGTTTTTGCATTGGATGGACCCTCCTCATTTCTTTAAGTTAGAAAATACATCATTGCAATATAAAAAAATGAACGTCCGATATGTTTTTATCGCCTTCATCGGAAGAATCATCAGTACTGCCTGTACAGGTTTTGCGCAAGTGGGCGTACTCGGTTTTATCGCGAGCGTAGAGGTTATAAGAAATGAAATAGAACCACGCTACTATTGGACTCAGTACTTTTTGTTCGATAGGATATAAATGCTTAGTAAAGATATAATAAGCTGCACTAAATATAGTTTTTATAACTGCAATGATTATTCGATAAGGTTAGTTTTAAAATAAAAAAAAATTAAGGGTACTTATGTATTAACGCCACCGAGGCTACAGATTGGCGGTAATGAGCCAATAAAGAGCAATCTTGTTTACAAAAACCGCCAAATTGGCGTTAATACGTAAGTACAAAAACCGCCAAATCTGTAGCTGCGGTGGCGTTGGCGGCACTTAAAAACCGCCAAATTGGCATTAATACGTAAGTACAAAGACCGCCAAATTTGGCGGCACTTAAAAACCGGCAAATCTGTAGCTTCGGTGGCGTTAATACGTAAGTACCAAATTAAGGTATAAGCTTTTATTAAAAATGCAGTTTAAATGAGAAAATACGTTTACACAATATAATTTCGTCAAAATGAACTCAAAAGTAAAAAAATAATTTTTCTGATTACAGTAAAATGCATGGTTCGAATAAAAGCGTGGGCGCTTTATATAGCACCTTATATTTTGTATATATTTTCTTAAACAAATGGAATATTCCTAGAAGGTAAAGTCGTTCATGCTTTTATTAGAACCATGCATTTTATTGTAATCAGAAAAATTACTTTTTACATTTGAGTTAATTTTGACGAAATTATAATGTGTAAAAGTATTTTCTCACTTAAAGTGCATTTTCAATAAAAGCTTATACCTTATTATTATTTTTTATTTATTTATTTTCTACTTTTTAATGACGGCCGACACGAATACGCACGGCATAGTAAACCAAATTCAATTATTGAATTCTCCAATATAAAACACATATTAAAATTATTATATACATATGTAAAACCACATTTTTAAAATGATTTAATGACATTAACTTTCTGAAATATAAATCCGTAATATATTACTTGATAACTTACAATTATTATCAACAATGTAATAGAAAAAAAAGAGAATCGATCTACACAACTTTCTCTTTTAGCTTTGAGTGCGAAACGTTTGGCGCGCACGAAGTAAAAAAAAATCTGGTTATTGGCGAATTCTAATAGAAAGGAAACCCAAGGCGCGTAGAAGCACGAGCTATTACGTCATTTACGGTGCAGCGCCGGAAGTATAGCGTCTTCTCTGTTAGCTTCGTGGTGTTGTTACAACCCGACGTAGCGTGTGGTTACCACCTTCCAAACTTTATCACCAAAATATAGGGCTAAAATTTTAATATAATTTTTTTAGGTTTAAAATAGGTATAGATTGCAAATTTTTTTGCATAATATTGTATTGTCACCGGAAACCCACCACTGTGCTAAATTTCAAAGATGTAGCTAGATTGGAAGTGGGTAAGAAATCGATCTCAAGCTTTGGGAACACGACAGTCAAGTTGAATAAAAGCTTATAATAACAAAAGAACATTAGAGAGTTGACGCCTAAAAACAAATTTACCTACACAGGCGCAGTGAATCCAACAGCAACAAACGGCCATTTTGGCCATTCTTTCTTCTAGTGGAACGTAATTCAGAATAGATCAGCTATATAGAAGAACTAATAGCTCCAGAATCAATGAACCCGGTTTTACCCCTCTCGCCGGTTTATAATTCAATTAAGGTATCCGACTAAATTTTGAGAAACATTTTAAAAAAGCATGCACAAAAGAATTACTGAGCTTAATAACAAATATAGGCTTAAATAGTCACAATTAGAAATAAAAATTCAAATAACATTAGTAGTTTTTGGAAATAAATATTTTTTTATTTGGAAATAAATATATTTTTATGTTAAGAAAAACAGCATAATTGAAAAAATATGGGACATATTTAATTTTAATTTCTCATGCGTACTTCTCAAACTATCTAGAGTGTATTAGACAGCAAGATAAAATTTATTCTAATAAATAAATACTTTATGAGCATTCAAAGTTGTCGTCATTGATTTTTCGCCAAAATTATCCTATATTTCAAACTGAAAGTGACTGTAAAACATGATTAAATAAAGCTATCATAAAAACTATGATCTATTATACACTCAAAGATTGTTGACACTTGTGTATCAAATTTTAATGAATTTTAATGAATTGTTTTGGAGATATCACGTTTTTCGCGGACCAATTTTAGTGAAATTTTCATTTTTCAGAAAACGCATTTAAAAAATATAATAACACATTAGTTCAAATAAATATCAAGGAATAACATATTAAAGGAATAAGAATAAAAACAAAGAGTGGTTCAGAATCTTAAAAGTTGTGGCATCATTTTTAGATTATAAGAAATTTTTTGAAATTTTCTACGTAAATCCCTTTTTTCAACCTAGTCGGATACCTTAAACGAATATGAGTCTTTAAAAGATTCTGTGTGTTCAGTTTTGTTGATTATACCAGGCCCATTGATTTCGAAACATTATCCGTCGTACCCAGCTATATAATTTTTAGAAGTAATTTCCTGAAAGAGACCTAATCTACTTCAATGCTTGTATGCCAAAAAAAGTAAATCTTGATAGTAATCCTAAAAGAAACGCGGAAAGACATGCCCACCGTCAAAATTATTATCACTTTTATGACCGCTATTTTTACCCCCAGCATTAATTACTGTATCTTCCCTAGAGAATAAAAGCCGTATTCTGCATTTGGTAATGGATTCTGTCTATTTCGAGAGTGCTGCTATTCAAATTACAAAACCCCAGGGAACTCGAAGGGAATGCAAATTGATTTTTGGCTGTTGTATTCTGCGGCGAAGAGAATTTAATTTGGTGAGACAAGTAAATAATTGCAAACAGATTAATAAGTAAACCGAATTTATATTTTAGTTTCTTGAAGTGCGAAATATAATTTTACACTGGCTCTCTGGAATAAATTAAGTTTTCAATGTGTCAAAATATTGTGGTTGATATTTCAAGACGCAAGGGAATTTCCGC
Source organism: Araneus ventricosus (assembly GCA_013235015.1). NCBI lineage: Eukaryota > Metazoa > Arthropoda > Arachnida > Araneae > Araneidae > Araneus > Araneus ventricosus. The sequence goes on along the minus strand of BGPR01000187.1, from coordinate 372,260 downwards.
TTTAGGTTTTTAAGGCTTTTGTGTTTTTTCTCTTTTTGTTTTGTGTTTTTGCTCTTTATCCTTTTTTTGAGTCCATTGTTGTAAACGATGATTTTTAAATTGTTCTGCTCACCCATTGAGATGCTTTGTAAATTCTTTTTTAATGTAGTTCATTTCTTTTGTTTTATTTTTCCCCTCCGGCCTGTGGAAGGTCTTACACCCTCTTGGGTAGCCTGGGCCGGTGTGGGTTGTAAATAAAGTAAATAAATGCTTTCAGAACTAATTTCTATAAAGAAAATAAATCTATCCAAATCTTTCAGCAGTATGTTAGATTTACCACCACTGATATTTATGCATTTAATTTGACATGCGTGCATCTAAAGTGAGAAGAAATGTTATTTTATGAGAAAAATTATGTTTATTGAAAATAAATAAAAGCAAATTATTCTAAGGAACAAATATATTTTTTCCACCACTTATAACCAAACATAATTTTAATATTCTCTATATCTGCATGCCAAATGTTTGAAATCAGCAGTGAATGACAACTTTCTCTTATACTAATTATATACAAGGTTAAAGTATTGTTATCGTCGGAGAAATTCTCTTCGAGATTTTGATAAACCTCTCATGTTTTGGTCTGAAAAAAACATTTGTGATTTTTTTTAACCATTTGACCATTTAATTTAATTGTGGTCTTAAAACCAAAATTGTTTATATATTAAAAATTTTGGACTAAATATATCTATAGGAGGCCTGTCGTATCCATGTGAACACAATAACTCAAAAATCTAACGAGCTAATTAGATAACATTTGGCATACAGTCTTATATGTCAATGATTTTCGCCATCTTTCTGTTTCGCTGTTGGGAGCCTTCAGACGCGATTATCAATAATAAAATATCCCTTCAAACCGGTTTGGTAGATTCGTTAAATTATTGTTTTTAGTACATTCCATTTTCTGAGAATCTATAGGGGAAAGGCAATGGAAATAGTTGCCACTTTTGCTCTTATTTTAGTACCTGTGGTACATCGATTTTTGTATTTTTCTTTTGTATGTATTTTTGTACCTATTTCTTTGTTTTAATCTAGGATTGTTCCATTTTTCGGTCGTTGTTTTTGAGTGACAATGCCCTTTATTTAGCGTCAATTCGTTGGCCATTACGCAGAAAAACCACCATTTTGAATACCATCGAACAATTCTCTCCCTGACAAGCAATATTCCATGATATATTTTGCATAAATTCTTCCCTTTTCGTTTTTAGTGTGCTCGTATCATTTCATTTTCATTACTCTCATCATTTTAATGTTTATTCAACTAGTTAAAAATTTAATTGTAAAAGTTCATTTATTATTATTGCATAGGCTATTTTAATGCATTTCATAAATTTGAATTAAATTAATTTATTTACGTAATCCAATAAAATAAAATCGAATGAAATACAATATACAAGTGCATTTCTAATATAAAATGTTGTATAATTTTGATATATTTCAAAATATAATATATTGTTTTAAATATTGTAGTGACATTTTAAATGGTTTATATACAAAATTAATAAATTACGTTAATTCTTTCTCTTAGCACATTAAAAGTTCGAGTTAACATGTCAAACATAAAAGTTATTTTAAACTGAGAAAAATGTTGTTGTTACTATCATACCATTTAGCTTAATTCGTAACAATAACGGAATAATCTCGTTTACATAAATTGATGATAAATATAAAAATTGAATCATCATATCAAATATTAAAACAATAAAATTGTTATATTAAAGTATTTTGGAAAACCTTATATAATATATCCAGGAACTTTTGCTAGGAAATCGCTAATGAATCTTATAAGATTAAATGTTTGAAATCTTATGTGACGGAATGCATTATTCCATTAAAATAATAACCTAATAAATAAAAAAGATAAAATAAGTTTACGTTCCTAGTATAATAAGATAAAAATAAAACTGAAATGTAAAGAGTGCTTTTAAATTTAAAAGAAATCTATATCATATCTTTCTAATAAAATTATATTGCTTTTTATTTACTGAAACAAATCCGATTTGCTTTGCTGATTTTTATTCTTAATGAAATAAGCGAATTTCGTATTCAGACTAATGTTATTCCATTAATTTAATTAAAATGTATTGATATTTGTATTATGCATTTCTCCTTATTTGTGTTGAGAACAGTTTTATAGTCTCAAAAAAGACTTTATCTTGTGCCTTTTTTACGCGATTTTAGAAAGAAAGAAAAAATGCTTTTTAGGACTATTAATTATATCTATGCTTATGATGATAAAACAATATTGTACAAAAACTTCATCTTGAAATTTTATTCATAAATTATTAAGAGTTTAAGGAGCGTAGTTCATAAATTATTACATGCCGAGGAAATTTTTAAAATAGTTCCAAAAAATCAGTATCTGAAGTAGTAAATCATTTCACTATAAATATCACTTTTCAACCGGAAAAACAAGCAATTTTGGTTCAAATGAGTGAGACGGCTCTCTAAAACCATCGATTTTGCGACGTGTAAAAATAAAATATTTCTTTACAAGATCTCTTGTTTTGATAAAATATATGTTTTTATAGTGCAAACTTTTGCATGAAAGTAATAGCTGCATTACATATCATACATCATCCGAGATGTCTCCTTCAAAAGATGAAGGTGATAAATGGGACTGAAGTTTATTGGTCTATATTCTCAAAGGGAGGCATTAAGGTGTCATTGCGCGAAATATATAGGGTTTATATCTAACATTCGGCTAGATCTTTTAAGGAGAACATCAAAATCATCTTTTCTTTCATGCAAGAAAATGAAAATGAAGCATTATATGTGCAGCAGAGAATGTATAACTAAATTCTCTTTGGAAAAAAATGGATACAATGACGGATCATCGACTCAGAAAAAAACAATGCTGTAAAATCGAAAATTTGCCTTTTTAATTCTGTTTAACCAAAATTCTTACATTTATTGTAAGTTGTTGAACTTTTTACATTTTAATATTATAGTATTTTATCAAGGAAATTATTTTATCAACTAAAGCCTAGTGTTGTCGATTGGTAAGGAAATTTTTTCTTAGCCATAAACCATACATAGAACTAAACAGGATTTTTACGTAGACTTACGTCTCTCCATAGTGGTCTAATGGTGTGTCGGGAAAGGAAAAAATTATGACGCTTTTCGTGCTAAAGTTAAAAGCTTATAGCTCCGCAACCAAATAACATAGAGGGTTGGTTTTAGTTTCATTTAACAGAGAAAGGTGGACATTGAAGATTGCAAAAAGAATTTTAGAATTTGGAATCACGGTTTAGTCACAGTCGAGCTGCAAAGTTGGTGAATATCACAAAAAATTTTGATGACGTCTCAGCGACAGATGCGCGCGCACGCAGACTAAGGCAATTAATTCATCGATCGCGCGAAATATTACTCTGGAATTGTTGAATTTCGTGCTAAATTTAAACTCTTATAGCTCCGCAACCAAATAATATAGAGAGTTGGTTTTAGTTTCATTTAACAGAGAAAGGTAGAGAATGAAGATTGCAAAAATAATTTTAGAATTTGTAATTACGGTTTAGTCACAGTCGAGTTTCAGAGTTGGTGAAAATCACGAGAAGTTTTACATAGATAGACTCACATAGTCACACTAGACTAATAGTCACTATAGACTATAGAGTTAATAGTCACATACAGCTACTTTAGTCACAGTTGAGTAAAGTAAGTAAGTCTACGCCCCTCAATCCCAGCGGTCGTTTTACAGAGGTACCGTCCCGTAGATTTTTAAAAAAATTATTTTCCCATGTTTTATAAGAGAAATGAAATTCAAAAAACATTTAAAAATCCATTTTTTTATAAAAATCGGGCATTTAAGAGCTAAATTCGACTTTTATTTTATTACCACATTAGAATACGCAGCGGCATTGCAATTTGTTACGTATAGTATTTACAATTGTCAAATATGGACTAGATAGCAGCGGTTATCATAAGAGAAGATGGTTACAATAAATTTTGGTTACTATTATTAACAGAGCACTTGAAAACACCCCTTTCAGGACTAAGAATTACCGTAATAAACTGGGAAGTAAATTCTTTAATACATTTCATGGAGGTCCATTTCAAGTCGAACGGGATACATATTTTAAAATTAAAATGACAAAAGCTTAATATGAATCTTGTGTAAAAAATATTTCAAATGTCGAGGATGCAGATATTTTAATTAAAAAAAGTTTCAATCCTGACACATAAGAAAATAAAGAAACTTCATGGATTTCAAAAAGTTTTCAATAAATAATAACGAGCCATATAAAGCCGAGTTAAGCGTGAAGTTAATTTTTAATAAAGTAACGGAAATGAATCTTATTTGCTTAGAAGAATATATTATCTTCGGTGCTACGGGAATAAGCCATTTTCTATTATCTGTTTTCCAATAATTGCTTCAATACTTTCGAGCGATGTAAAGCCACATTTTATATTATAAACAGCTCTCCCATAAATGGGAATGACGATAAAGCTATTTATGTAGAAATGAATTTTTAAAAATGATTTTACGTTTCAATTTAATAAACTGCTTAAAGATTGTTTCGGCGTTTGAAGCTTATCAGGCGTTTGTTAAAAAGGTACTGATCTAAAAGAAAGTATTTCTTTCAAAACAGAAAAAAATAAAGTGGTTTCCATTTATGCTAAAAGTAAGAAAATAAATGTTTTCTCTCATACTTTGAGAAAGCTAAGCATTAATCTTTCTTTTGAAGTAAGAAAAAAGCTTTGATTTTTTTTCTTCTATTATAACGCCTAAAAGCTTTTTCAGATTTGAACAAAATAAGTTGTGGCTTTTATGTTGTGGTTCAGTTTATCAAATATGATTTTCATTTTTTCAGACAAATAGAAGTATTTCTATGTAAAGCGTACTAATTAAAGCAGTTGACAAAAAATATATTTAAAGGAATAATTCGGAATAACACTTATTTAAAGCACTTTTTGAATTTTTTTAGTAATTGAAATGTTTGTTCAATGTTTGTCATATCTTTAATAAAATGAAATTTTATTTTTTGATTTATTATTTTCTTTTCTATTAAAACACCAAGCTTCATTTGGTGTTTATTCTCTTTAGAGAATTCATATCTCAATTAAATGTGTTTATTCATAAAATAGTCTTAGGCGATATTATGCGTCTATTAGGCGATATTATACGCAATTCAGTGAAAAGTTACAATTTCATAAAAAAATCCCGGGGAGAGTTTTATAAATTTTGACTATGAAATAGAGTTTCATAAATTATGAGTGTCATATAAAGTTTTATAAACTATGAGTGTAAAATAGAATTTAATAAATTCTGAGTATGATTTATAAAGTTTTATAAACTATGAGTACAAAATTATATGTTATGCCTACATACTTTTCTTCTAGGCAGCTATTTTCCTAACCTCAGCCCTAATTAATTAAAATTCACACATATTTGAATGCACAATTACGCCCTATCTTACATGAATCCGATTTATACATCACTTCCGCCAATCGCTTGGAGGGTATTTATAGAATTATTATCAATTCTTCTTTTAGGAAGAAACTGTTTCTTATCTTTACTAAAAGGATATTTAATAATTGAATAGCCACAATATTTTTTTACTTACATGTCTGATAGAAGTTCATTAGAAAAAGGCTTACTCTAACATTTTGATGATTCTTTTCTTAACGGAGGTCACCTTATAAATTTTAGCTTCCTTACATGTTTGATTTCTCTATATTACCCCGCCATTATTAAGTTATTAAGAAATACTTGTGGACTGAATAAAATTGTGTAAATATTTTGCATTGATGCCTTCATTCTGTGTGCCTGAGAGAAAAACAGCAATTGTTACTGGCGAATTATTATTTAAAACATTGATTTATTATTTATTTGATTTATTATTTTGCATTGATGCCTTCATTCTGTGTGTCTGAGAGAAAAACAGCAATTGTTACTGGCGAATTAATATTTAAAACAGTGTGCACACTGTATATAGAAAGCCCAATAAAAATGAATAATATATCTCGAATCTTATACGAATCAACGATTGTGTTTCAGATATTTCTTTTATATGAACTAAGGCATGTGGGAAGTTTTTTTACAAATTCACGAAACTTTCTTTAATATTCACGAAAGAAGAAATCTTAATTATGCACCGTGTCAGGGATGTTTATTTTATGCTATAATTTTTTTATGTAACGAAATAATATTTATTTATTATAATGCTTGTTTCAGTAGAATGCTAATTTAATTTTCGATGGAAGCTCTTTCGAAGATCTTTATTGCTTTTAATACGAGGGTCTTTATTTTCCAACCTCCGATGGACCATAAAAAAGGAAAAGTAGGGGACTAAGCGAATTTATTACCAAAATTTATGTGCATACATGGTTACTTTTCGTATAATCGCCCTAAAGATTCGGGTCTTTATCTATCGGTAGAGCAGGTTTCCAATCCCCTCTTCGAAGAACGTTGCTGGCAGTGATGTGAGACGGGCCTTAAAGTTGCTTTGAAGCTCCTTCTTTTTCTGGACGCTTTGGCTTAACTAGTCAGTTGTTCAACTCAAGGGAGATCTGAAAATCACTCGTCGCTAGGTCTGGGTTATAGGCCGGGTTATCAGACACGCCCCATTTAAACTGCTCTAGAAGCTGCCGGGAACTCGTTGAACAAGATCTTCTGTTGCGACAGACTTACGTCCTTGTTCATCTTCATCATGAACATCGGTTCGCCCGTCTTTAAATTTTCTGCTCCATTCAAGCACAACAGCATCACTTATAAAGTTTTCACCGTACACTCGGTTCATTCATTGGTGAATTTCTGCTGCACTATATCCTTCTTCTTGAAAAAAACCCCGAATAATACTACGCAACTCGCACTTGGCGAGAGCCTCAATTCTACTAGCCATGTTTACATGCAGACAGCTCAGCTGAAAATCGAAAGCTGACAGCAATAACAGATGTTATAATTAGAGACATGCGCAATTCCAACATCCTACCACCTGTCTGTCTGTTGAGCGGTTCAATGGGAGGTTGAAAAAAACCCGACCCTTATATATTTAGCTAATATGTTGATATTATTACCTATAGTTGATTAATAGAGCATTTTAAGGCACATTCGTTAAAACTTTTTATTTATTATTACTGAAAACCTGCGTTTGTTATTCATATTTCTCATTCATTTAAATTTTATTTAAAAATAATTATTTAAGAAAATAATTTATCGGAACTTTACAAATAAGTTTTTCCTGAATAATCCATATAATTTGAATTGGTCATCTAAAAAATACATTGTGTCCATGAATTGCTGTCGGTGATTCCTTACCTCATAACTTTTGATTAAAGAATTTGACGATAAACATAATTGCATATTCATATAGTAAACTCAAAAAGATTTTAATAACACAGATGAAGCAAACCAATTCCTCATATCAGCCTTTCATGGCATGCAACCCATGGACACTTGGTGAGAAATCCAGTTCAATCTCGATATTTTACGTTAGACGTTTTCGTCTCGTTATTTTACGTTTATAATGACATGTGGAAATTACAAACTTTGTTTAAGTTATTAAAAAAACTTTTTGAGTTGTACTTTACGAAAATGAAATATAATACAGAGTGTCCCAAAAGTCCCTGACACATTTCAAATTTTATTTAAAAAATAAAAAAAAATTATGATATCAGTATGCGGTTTTCACTAGATTGCATTACGTGGCTTAAAGAATTTTTTACTTAAAGAATGGTTCGATTGCTTGCACATAGATAGCGCTAGTGGTATAGCATTAGCTTGGTAAGGTTAGCTTCCAATCCGTCATCATAGCTTCCATCCGTAAGTATGACGACCAGGAATGGCGCTAAAGTTTGTCTGACGAGGGGCACGATTTGGCCGACAGGGAGGCCCGGTCTTCCCGGCGACATGCTGTAGAGTGTAATGAAATTGGTCTCAAATTTTTGCCAGATTATTATTCATCAACTACAGTTGAATACCCCGTACAAAAATTTTCCCCTACGGGGGTGACGACTCCAACGGGAAGAGTTGGTCGGTCTGCTTCGGTTGGTACTTTGAAACGAAGTCGATTATTCAAGTTCAAAGGAAGTTTCTCACTACATTTCATACAGCTGTTCCTTGTCGAAACAGCATTTTGTCATGGCACCGAAGATTTTTAGAGACTGGAAGCGTGTTGGACAGACCAAGAAGAGGTAGACCGCGCATGTCAGATGATGATGCCGAACGAATCCGCTAACGTTCATTCGCAATCCTACATGGTCAACAGGAAGTGCTTCACGGGAATTAGGAATTGCAGGATCAACAGTACATCGATACTGTTTTGCGGTACAGACATTTATTAAAATTAAATTTCTGATTTAATAACAATTTCTTTATAGCAAAAAATGGTTTATGCTGCTTATTGCAATTTAATGAAAGCCGCATAAATTTTTTTTATTTTAAACGTAAGAGCACGTTCCCCCCATTGGGGAGTCTCAGGAAGGAATTTGATTCACACGCCTAAACGCCACAAAAAATGTTGTATGGAAGATCCTCTATATCTCGGTATCTACATATGTTAAAAACATAACTAATGTCTTATTTTAGAGATAAAGGGTAACAACAGAAGTTACAAAAAAAAAATTGAAAATCGGAATTGTAGTTCAACGACTACTGAGTCGCAAAGTTGAGCAAAAATACGCATGAATTGGTGACGCGATCCTCTATATCTCGGTATCTACATATGTTAAAAACATAACTAATGTCTTATTTTAGAGTTAAAGGGTAACAACAGAAGTTACAGAAAAAAACTGAAAATTGGAATGGTAGTTCAGCGACTACTGAGTCGCAAAGTTGGTTGAAAATACGCATGAATTAGTGATGCGATCCAATTCTTGCGTTGGACACCTCGTCCGCGCTCGTCAGATGATGATGCCAAACGAATCCGCCAAATATTTATTCGCAGTCCCACGTGGTCAACACGAAGTGCTTCATGGGGATTAGGAATTGCACGAACAATACCTCGATACTAATTTGCGGTGCAGACATTTATTAAGATTAAATTTCGGATTTATTAACAATTTCTTTAAGGCCCAAAAAATTAATGGAGCGTAATGCTGTTTAGTGAAAACCGCACACCGATATCACAATTTTTTTGTTAAATTTTTTAATTTATCTTCCTGTATTTATCGTCATGTTCTTTAATCAAAAGTTATGAAGTAAAGGAACCCCGATGAAAATTTATGGACACACTGTATTTTATTCGATTTGAAAATATTTAATTCTTTCCTTTTTACATGCTTTTATTTAACTTGACTGGTTTCAAGTTTGTAATGACGGAGTTTTATAATCGATTTTCCACTCATTTTTCGATGTAATAGAGCTCCGAAATTTCTTCCATTTGGGTGTTCCAGATGACAAAGAAATATTTTATAATTTCAGCACTTAATTATCAATCAATCAATTAATTGAAATAAGTTTTTGTGTCGTATGAGTTGCATCAAAGAATAGTAGGTTTGGGAAAAATTTATTGGAATCTCTTTACTATTTATAATAATGAATTATGAAATAGGATAAGGTTGCTGAAGTCCAAGACGTACCTATTCCATTCTGACTTCGTTTTCGTCACGGCAGTTTTCACTGACGACAGTGCGATGGTAATTCCATTATTTAGAACGGAGCTTCAATGCGTTACAACATGACCTCGAAGAAAGATAAGTTTTCTCCAGTTTTCTTATAGTTTTCGTGCATATTTCGTAAGACGTAGAGCAATAAATATTAAAAATGAAATGTTGTTATTTCTTGGAGTATCATTCTGTTCTGTTTGAATAATTGCTTTTATGTAACTATGGCGCTCTGCTTCGATTCATTCTCTTATAATGCTTATTTAAAATATTACACCTGGCATTGCTTAAGTCGTACCTCAAACTATTTTTAAGTCGTACCTCAAACTATTTTTAAGTCGCACCTCAGACTATTTTTAAGTCGTACCTCAAACTATTTTTAAATCGTACCTCAAACTATTTTTAAGTCGTACCTCAAATATTTTTAAGTCTTACCTCAAACTATTTTTAAGTCGTACCTCAAATATTTTTAAGTCTTACCTCAAACGATGCTTAAGTCGTACCTCAAACGATATTTAAATCGCACCATGTAAGGATATCTTGAACATCTAAAGATGCATATCATTTATAGAAAGAGATTATTACCCTTTTTAACATGTAATTTTAAATGTTCGTTTTCTAATTTTTAGGAAAGGTCCATAAACTTTACAAAACATACCGATAATACTTAGAGACAAGAAGATATGGACGAAGCGTTTTGAAAATTACCTAATGGTGATATGGACTTCAATGAAAGTGTAATATTCCTAAACCGAAACCGCGACGTTTGGAACTAAATTAACATTATGAATGTGGAAAACCGAAAGGGTTGACAGGAGATTAAATCAAGACCGAATAGTTTACTCAAGGAATAGCAATACTAGGTGTTATTGCTTCATTTGCTTTCAAGGTATGACTTAGGACATGTACGACTTAAAAACCGGTTTCCTTAGCCCCGGTGCACACAAGCCGATTAGTGTCGTTGAAGCTATAACAATAGTAACCCCCATTCTCCTGTGTGTCTCCACAGGGGGCATGTGGGCTTCTATTGTTATTTTTATAGCTTCAACGACACAAATCAGCTAGAATTGGCTAGTGTGCATCAGACCTTAGTCGTACAGATCTTATTACTTTAAGATTTGTTTATTTCATTCGACATAGTACACGTATTTCGAACTTTCTTGTTATAAATATGTGCAATATTCATAGAAGTTGTGACTAATGCAAAATTTGATCCTTTATTTAGTAAAACCCGCAATTAGTAGACTTTTTTCCTTAGGGGGTGCGACTTAAGCAACCTTACCGTTTGTGAAGGACTGAAAAATATAAAATAATAAAAATAGTTTTTAAAAACAACCTTTTTCTAAGATAGAAAAAAGTGGAAAATAATTTTTAAAATTCAAAATATGAACTTCATACCGTAAATGCGTGAGATGTTGAAATTAATAATATAAACAAATTAAACCAAAATGAGTACCATACAAAGAAAAATTCCTAAACATTCATTAAAAATGAAAAGATTCATTAAAATTCCAGTGTATTTAGAGTATTCCTATCTGCGCTCTACGCTTTATCGATTTTGTGTTCACCTCCATATTTTTGATCAAAAATCATTTGCTACTCTTTAGTACATAAAACCTTTTTCTTAAAAACTTATTTTTAGTTTTACAATTATTTACAGCCTTTCTTCGGTTTCACTAGGTAGACAAGACTAATAGTGTCACACTTTTAATTCCATTTTCAATTATTCGACCCAAATATGAAGCATATTCTACAGGGTGAATCATAAGTCTCCATCCAAATGGTGAAAGCGGTGACTAATGTTTATTTTATTCGTAGAAAGTGCATCATATGATGCTACAGTTACAGGGTACGTTCTACATGTCTTCCTTCCTTGTCGACACACAATGGCAATCGCTCTAACCAATTTTGACCAGAAACATTCTCGTGCATGTTCATTGACCACTCACAGAAACTCTTAAGCGGGACATTCACTTCTGTTCCAACCCATTTTTTTGGGGAACACAAAGGAAACAAATCTTTCGTCAATTGAAATCCGAGAAAATTCGCAGACGAAAGCACTGTCAATTCCAACAGTTTGATATCCATTGGGATGTATTTCATAAAAATGAAATATACTCTTTTGACCAGAGACATTCTCGTGCATGTTCATGACCACAGAACTCTTAAGGGACATTCACCTCTGTTCCAACCCATTCTTTTTTGGAACACAGGAAGGCAAAATCTTTCGTCAATGTGAAATCCCAGTGAAAACGCAGACTGAAAGCACTGTAATTAACGAGTTTGATATCCATTGGATGGATGGCCATAAAAATGAAATATGTCTCTTTGGACAGAGACATTCTCTTGCATTTCAGTGTCCACTCAGAAACTTCAAGCGGGACATTCACCTCTGTTCCATCTTTTTTTGGAACACAGGAAGGAAAAATCTTTCGTCAATGTGAAATCCCGCTGAAAATTGGCGCAGACAGAAAGCACTGTCGGAATTCCAACGAGTTTGATATCCATTGGGATGTATGCCATAAAATGAAATATGACTCTTTTGACCAAGAACATTCTCGTGCATGTTCGGTGTCCACTCACAGAAACTGCGGACATTCACCTCTCAACCATCTTTTGGAACACAGGGAAAAAAATCTTTCGTCAATGTGAAATCCGATGAAAATTGGAGCAGATAGAAGCACTGTTGGAAATCCAACGAGTTTGATATCCATTGGGATGTATGGCCATAAAAATGAAATATGACTCTTTTGACCAGAGACATTCTCGTGCATGTTAAGTGTCCACTCACAGAAACTCTTAAGCGGGACATTCACCTCTGTTCCAACCCATTTTTTTTGGAACACAGGAAAGCAAAATCTTTCGTCAATGTGAAATCCGCTGAAAATTGGCGCAGCGAAAGCACTGTCGAATTCCACGAGTTTGATATCCATTGGGACGTATAAAATGAAATATGACTCTGACCAGAGACATTCTCGTGCATGTTCATCCCACTCAGAAACTCTTAGCGGACATTCACTCTTTTCCAACCCATTTTTTGGGAACACATGAAGGCAAAATCTTTCGTCAATGTGAAATCCGATGAAAATTGGCGCAGACAGAAAGCTTTGTCAAATTCAACGAGTTTGATATCCATTGGATGTATGGGCATAAAAATGAAATATGACTCCTTTGACAAGAGACATTCTCGTGCATGTTCATTGTCCACTCACAGAAACTCTTAAGCGGGACATTCACCTCTGTTCCAACCCATTTTTTTGGGGAACACAAGAAGGCAAAATCTTTCGTCAATGTGAAATCCCGATGAAGGAAGACAGAAAGCACTGTCGGTCAGCAGTTTGATATCCATTGGGATGTATGGGCATAAAATGAAATATGACTCCTTTGACAAAGAGACATTCTCTGCTGCATCCAGTGTCCACTCACAGAACTCTTAAGCGGACATTCACCTCTTCAACCCATTTTTTGGGGAACACAAGAAGGCAAAATCTTTCGTCAATGTGAAATGATGAAAATTGGCGCAGCAGAAAGCACTTCGATTCAAACGAGTTTGATATCTGGGATGTATGGGCATAAAATGAAATATGACTCCTTTGACAAGAGACATTCTCGTGCATGTTCAGTGTCCACTCACAGAAACTCTTACGCGGGACATTCACCTCTGCTCCAACCCATTTTTTTTGGAACACAGGAAAGCAAAATCTTTCGTCAATGTGAAGTCCCGATCAAATGGCGCAGATAGAAGCCTGTTGAAATCAAGAGTTTTGATATGGGATGTATGGCCATAAATGAAATGACTCAGGAGGGCGATAAATCACCTATGTGTGGGAAGAGTTGGGAGGGGAACGTGTGGGAGTTGCGTTCACTACAGAATCAGGGCGGAAAAATTTGAAATAGAGGGACGTCAAATATAATCATGTATATGTATTTCGATGCAATACATAAACCTATACGCATTCTCCATCGTAGAATGAAATGCATAAAACCATCCGCATTCTATCATCCTATGAAATGAATAAAATAAACCTTTCGCATTCTCTCATCCTTTATCATGAAAGTATATCCGCATTCCCTCTCCGTATGATGAACAAAACTATTCGCATTCTATCATTATTTCGAGATATATGGTCAAAACATGAGTGGAAAGAAGTTTGGTCAGAAAATAAGACCAGAGTCCACTTTTTTCACTTCTATATCATAAAAGAGGAAAATCAAGATAGAAAAACCCTTAATTTCTCGAAAAGCTAAAATAAGATGAACAGATTCTCAAATATTTGAGATTCCTCTCATCAATATCAAGCTCTTCAAAGATTCGAGTGCCAAATTTTCTCCCTCAGGGATATTGTCTTCCAAGTAATGAAGACGAACTATAAAATAACAGTGGACTCTGGCAGTGTTGGCTGCTTCGGCAGCATATTCCCTATTTAATCTCATTTGATGGCCAAGAAGAATTTCTTACCATCGTTAGCCAATTTTAGAATTTTTTTGCCAGGCGTTATTTGCATCTTCGCAGAGAGGACAGGGAGTTATTGACGTTTCCGAGTTTTGATTATTCTAATGTCTACGAGTAATGTGAAGGAGGCGCCACGCATTTCTCAATAACGCCTTTTTTCGTAGATCGGTTCGTTTGCCAGTTTCCTATGGATGATCACGTACTCTTTCAAGTGGCAAATGAAGCGTTCAAATGACTTTCCAGCGGAAATGTTTGGAAGTTAATGTGTAAGGCGAGCTAGGGTTCTGAAAGAGGCATTTAAAGCTTTTTTTTCAGCAGTCCTAAGATGGGATTTTTAACAAATCTTGACAGTTTGGACTTAATCAAGTTTAAAAGTAATACAGTTACAATTAAAAAATTTAACAAAATATAAAATTAATTAAAACTTTTGTATTATACAGAATGCGCATATGCAGCAACTTCTAATAAAATACAAATACAGGTAATAGAAAACAAAAAAGAAAAATATATACGGAAACAGAAGAAGTAAACAATCGATAACAATACACCTTTATGCGCGCCTAACGCAGAAGCATCCAATGATTACATCAACAAAATTGTTCTAAAATTAACCAACAAATCCTATAAGATTAAACAACCAAAAAATTCTCTAATAATTAAAAAATCCATTTTGATTGTATTTTCTTTTTATTTTCTAATTGTTTTCTTTTATATGTGTTTTAATTTTTAGAGAATTTTTTGTTGTTATTTATAGTGATTTAGTTGGTAAGAACATTTTGTTGATGAATCACTGGAGGCTGCTGCTGCGTTGGGCGCCAAAAGTGTGTTATCTATTTTCTTCTTCTATTTTTTACTTCTTCTATTTCTTCTGTATATTTTTTCTTTTTTGTTTCTATTAAAATAACTACTTGATTAAAAAACATTTGTATTATAGTTGATTTAGTAGAAAAGGTTTTTTTAGGTTTGAATGACGCCTTTTTTCAATGGATGTGTTAATGTAATTGTATATAGCTTATTGTTTCTTCTCTAACTTCTAAACAATTATTTAAAATTTTTCTTCATAGTCTGAATTCTATAACACTTAAGTATGTGACTACCTTCAGACACTTTTTCAAATTTTTAAATTTTTAATGAAACATTCATGTTTTTAATTAAAATGAGTTATAAAACTAAATTCAATGCAATTTCATTGGAAATTTCATTGACTTTCAAATATAAGGCAATTTTAGGGAAATTTTATTTGTTTGCACTTGCAAACACCTCCTATAAAGTTCTATTGAATATATTCCAATAATTTGCACAGTATATAGCTAACATCCTTATCTGCTATGAACTAGGATATTTTTAATACCTGAAGGGTGGAGATATTTCCAAACTTTGTGAAGAAACTCGAATTTTTAAAAAATCATCGATTTTTCTCACTAAAAAGTCATAAATAGATAAATATAGGCAGAGAGCTTAGATTCTAGTTCATAACATAGCTAGAAACAAATAAAACATTTTTGGCCAAATTTCATTTTAATCTTAAAACATTTTTCAAAAGATGTTCCCATGAAAAATATCGAAAATTCAATTTCTCAGAAACGCTTTTAAAGATCTTCATAGAGGTACAAAATTTTGTACACATCTTAAAACTCGCCATATTTACAAGTCAAACCCTCTTTTTACTTGATTTTAAACGACTTTTGTGTTCTTTCAGCTTTTTAGATTTTTCTGAATAAGTTTGTGTAGTAGATAGTTAGTGGCATCTCGATATCTGAATTACTTTCTACAATTTTCATGTGATTTTAAGCATCTATGGATAAATTTACATTCTTGAGAAAGGTAATAGTTCAAAATAATGAATTAAGTATAACACTGTTTGAGCGCCAAAAAAATAATTTTTACTTTGTAATTACATTTATTATTATTTTTTAAAAAAAGCGTCGAAAACCAATAAAACAATAAAATAGAAATGGAAGCTTAAATCATATTTTTAGACAATATATTTGCTTGAGAATTTAAATATAGTTGTTCAAACTAATTGTTTTTATTTTTTAGGTTCTTCAATTACTACTTCGGTATCAAATTGTCACTTCGGTTATTTATGCTATAACTTTATTTGTAGTCATAATGAAAATATAAAAGCATTTTAGATACCTAAATCTTTTGACCTATAAAATGAATAAATACAATTTCGAAAATTTTTTACAAAACAGAGAATTTAGTAACGAAATAAAATGCACTATATCTGACCTCTCTTATAATCGGCTACTTATGAATTTTATATTCAATTAACGTTATAGTGGGTACTTGAGAATCACGAGGGTAAATCAAAGTCATCCGACTTTAAATTTGGCAGGAAATAGAAAGCTAAGAGGGCTAAATATGGCGTCTTTTCATCGACACCAATTCCCTGTCATTTGCAATGCATTTAATCTACGTTCCACAAGCTTGTGTATTCCACGGGAAATTTTCGTAGTGCTTCACCACTACTTGCACAAGTTTCAAACTGCCTGTTCGTTATTGCTTTCGACACTGATGCACCAAGTTTCCTGCCTGTTTCATTGTGCTTCCGATCACTGATGCAGTCAGTTTCCCCGCCTGTTTCGTTGTGCTGTGCTGAT